>JAEANM010026533.1:0-10717 GCA_017656035.1 Myanophis thanlyinensis
ATATAAAAGTAAAGAACTACATCCAATATATAGTATATGTTGGATAACTTCTAGTTGTCTGTTCTTTTTATTCCATGCTGAGATGGCAGTATAATATGAGCCATAAAAACCACTGCAAAGAATTGCAACCTCTGCTTCTTATAGAAATTCAAATTAAATTGTTATTGTAAGTTTGGTACTGACAAGTCAATACAAACTGCTTGCATCTACCACTGTCCATTTTTTAACTGCATTGTTTAAAAATCAAAAAGTCCAGTTGCCTCTTGAAAAAATACCTTTGGGTCACTGAAGTTCATTGACTCCCTCTTAAGATTAACACTTAGATATAATTCTATTTCTTTCCTAGAATTTAAGAAAAACCATATCATAGGACTCTGTTAGATAGGTTTGTACGTGTGGATGTTTTGCTAGCTGGATTTGCCATCTTTTTTCTTTTTTATACCTCATATTTAAAAAATACAGTGGAAGATTAAAACAATTGCAGTTCAACACTTCAGGCAGCAACACGCACAAATCCATGATCCTTGCTTTCTGTCACTATATAAGAACATCTGACATCCTTTCAAACTGTTAAATTTATTCACATACTACATATCCCTTTAATCTTCTGTTCTAGAGACATATTCACAATTCCTTTAATATCTCTTCATAGACCTAAGTTTCTAATCCCTTGATCCACCTTCTTGCTCTTCACTGAATTTATTTCTGTTTGTCTGAATCTTTCTTAAAGTTCTAAATTCAATTAATTAAGATGTGGCCTGATTCTGGATTGACTCCAGATATGACATGTGTACTACACATGACCCCCCCCCCAAAAAAAAACAACAACAACATGTGTGCGTTTTGCTGGCTGAAGTGTTGAACTGCAATTGTTTTAATCTTCCACTGTATTTTTTAAATATGAGGTATAAAAAAGAAACAAGATGGCAAATCCAGCTAGCAAAACATCCACACATACAAACCTATCTAACAGAGTCCTATGATATGGTTTTTCTTAAGGTGTGGTACAAACCAGCGGTGAAATTCAGCCGGATCGCAGCACATTTCCCAAACTGGTAATGGCTATTTGAAATTGGCCCTGCCCTTCTATTTCCTTATATGAGCTTTGGGTTTGTTTGTTTTTTTGTTTCTTACCTTAATCAGCTGTTTGGTGCATCTATGGAGCCTTCCTGATGATCCTGGCTGCCTCTGGTGCCTGTAAATGTGGTTTAAAGAGTCGCACTACAGCATGTTTGGTGCGCACCGGTCAGATTCCACCCCTGGTACAAACTGTGGTACTTCCAGGAGATATGTTTATTATAGAAACTATACATTCCTGAGAGCCAATATACTGTAGTAGTTAAGATACCAGGCTTGAAACTGATTGTAAGGTGAGGAGGAAATCACTCTTAGTTTGTTAAGCCTATTAGATACAATTCATCTACTTATTTGTGCTTAATTTTGTAAGTGACAAGTGACAACACACATTCTTTTTCCTCTATGTTCTTAACAATGAAGACAGTAGAAACCCAGTTCTTTCACTAACTTTTTCCTTTAAGGACTGAGAATTCTAATAATTAATTCTACTTATTCTATTCAGTCAGGTCTTAATCATTTTATAGCATATCATTAGTCCTACATTTTCAATTATCTTCTTATCTACAGTAGATCTTGCTGTAGATTAAAGTAGCCTGGTGATTGATTCCCCACCCCCTTTTTAGTTACTTCTCTATTACTTAATCCTTATCAGTTGTAGGAGAAAGAAAAATAGTTGCTTGTTGTGGACTGGTTGTAGCTGACATCCAGCTCTCCATTCCATTTTCTTTTCTCTTTTGCATTAACTCCTATGCCCTGTGTCTATGATTTTTTTTCCTTAAATTTTCAAGGGACACAGAACCATAAGGAAGGAAAACTCACATCAGCACCTCGAGTCTTACAGATCCCAATCATCTTAGTTCAAGGCTTGGAAGGCAGCCTAATCTTGAAGGCCTCCTGGTTCTCCATTAGGGTGGAAGACACTCATTTCTCAGGGAAAATCTCATTTCAGAAGGCACAGTTCCTTCTATCCTAATCAATAACAATTAAAGGACCTGGATCACATCAAATCTGTTGACTTTTACTGGCTAAGAAAACACCACGAGAAGCCAGTGATTTTTTAGATAACCAAGCCCTATGCCATGTAGGGGTTCTTGAAGAGTGTACCCCTCCCACAAAATTAGAGGTTGGATATGACAACACAGAATGATCTGGAACAATTCTTTCGCATACTTTGGAAGAATCACATAATTTTGTACCTCTATTCCAGGTGTCAAACTCGGCCCACGGGATGCTTAAATCTGGCCCATGGGACTACCCTGGAAATAGCAAAGGAGTTCCTCTGCTAGCAAAAATGGAACTCAGGAGGGCCAAGGGTGGCATTCCCAAGCTCAGTTTTTGCTGGCAGAGGGTTGCAGGAGGCAGTCGCAGCTGAAAACAGAGCTCAGGAGCCAGTTTCACTGGCAGAGTGCTCAGGCCACTACAGGTGTCCCCAACATGAGTGATGTGCAGCTGGCAATGCCCACGATGCCCACTGCTACCCTCACCTCCAAGGTCAAACACAACCCTCTTGCTGCCCTCAATGAAATCGAGTTTGACTCCCCTACTCTATTCAAACAGCCAAAAGTTTCATTTGCCATTTTTGCAGGCTATATCACATCTGGCCAATCCCAAACGAACTCTAGGCAGACATAAACTATGTAACATTTTTATGTCTCTTAAGGAAAGAAAAGTAGATTGTACATGCCATTGGACAGGTAGACATAGGAAAACAACAAATAGACATAAATATTCTCATGTATCAAAAGGCCATATTATCCTGCATATTTTTTTTCCTGATTGTCTGAAAATTTCAATGTAATACTTTACAGTACACATTTATTAGTGAATTAATTTTATGATTCTTTTTTCAACATAATCTCGATCTCTCCTGAGTCATACTTCAGCATGATCTCATAGCTCTCGAAAGCCAATTAAGGCACAGGGAAGATATCAGTACATACTGTATTTTCTTCAGCTTTAGTTACTTTAGACCCTAGAGTTTCGACCTATAAATAGGATTATACTGTATGTCAGGAAAAGCTAATGGGGAAAAGAGCTCAAGATGTGAAGATTTCCACAAAAAGGACATAGTGAAAGAATAATTGCAACAATTTCAATAAAAATGGGGAAAAAATGAGGACACCTAGAAAATGTCGATATGGACATATAATAAGCTTACTGATGAACTGAAAATGTAAGAAAACAAAGGACTTAAGTAGGAGGTGAACAGAGTTACCAAGGGAAGGCCCATAGTGATGGCTGGCAGTTATAGAAATGGTGTCAGAAAGGCTAAAACTCATAATGAGATGAGATCACAAAGGTGCAAAGGACAACTGGAAAAAGAACAATAGGTAGAGAAAAGAATTAGTGCAGCAGCTGCTCATTTAAAAAGCAAAAAATAGGTTAACAAAGAAAACGCAAAACTAGGTAATTCTGCTTTGGCTCAGTTTTCTTCAGTAAGAGGATACATGTTCCACAGGGCAATTGGGGACCAGTCTGAAGGGCAGGACTGAAAATCAAGACTGATGGAAAGATAATTTATAGAACACCTATTTTTGCAAGACTTTAAATCACAAGGACCAGATGAAGGGCACTGCATGGCACTGAAAGAATTTGTTCTTAACCTAACCAAACCCTCTTCTGTTGTTTCTCTTTCTCTCTCTCTCTCTCTCTTCCCCACCCCATTCTACCAATTATTTCCTGGAAAATGGGTGAATTTCAGTCGACTAGACCAGAGAAAATACTTTTATTTTATTTATCAAATTTATATAGTAACCCATTGTACCAATATGATTCTGGGTGGTTTACATTAAAATGACCAATTAAAACAGCCTTAAATAGCCATTAAAACAGTTAAACATAAACAAGATTGTGGGAGAATATGTCAGAATCTCACACATGGTAGAATCAACAGGCATCTTGTTTCAAGGAACCATCAGGTTTTCTGGAAAAAAATATGTTTTTAGAGGAGATAATTAAAGGTTCAATCTGCAAGTATCTTGAAAATAACATGACTAATACTAGAAGGCAGCATGGGGTTTTTACAAATGAATCTCAGTAGTAGACTATCCTTATCTCATTTTTTGATGATGGGTGATTTCCTCAGCACTTTGCGAGAATTGTGTAGACATAATATATCTTAATTTCAGCAATTCAATAATGTATGAAATTCTGATTACTTAGCTAGTTAACTATTGGTTGGAAATTACACAGCAAAGTGAAATCATAGCAGGATCAAAAAGTGCTCAATACTTGCTACTCATTCTGGGGTACGGTATTGAGCAAATTGCTACAAAATCTTAGAGTTACTCTTCTTCAACATATAACTTGTGTGAAAAGATGATTTGTAGAGAAGACAAACATGGAATAGCTCATACTGTAAAAGATAGAAATAAAACTCAGAGAAATCTTCATTTGTGAAAGAATGAAATGAAAATAATTACAATAGATCTTGATTTAGCATTCAGAGTTAGAATGGACCTCACTGTGGATAATTACAATCAGAATTTGTTCTGATGGTTGCCCCTCCCCACCCTCTGGTGCCTACAGTTATGTGACCACACTTTGGGTGCTCAGCAATCAGGCTGTATTTGTGGCTGTTCGTATATCCTGTAGTTACATGACTCTATTATTCTTTTCTGTCACTCTGTTAACCACTTACCAAGGGAAATAATAACCTCTCCTTCATTGGAGGTCATCAAATGAAGACTGGTCAGTTCAAACATTTGAATTCCTGAATCCGGAATTGTTTGGAAGATGGTCACTTTCAATTATTTAAGATAGGATTGTATGATATTGATCATAGACAGACAGACAAGATTAAATTTCGAGTCTATGATTCAAGAAACCTAGTTCAAAGTTCCATTCACCCATCAAGCAACTGGAAGAAGTTAACAATTCATTAGCCCCTCCATCTCCAAGGGTTGTTATTAGGACAGAAGAACAGAAATAGACAAAAAAATGTACTTTAAAAAGAGATTTGATTGGAGATTACTGAGAACATTACAATTAATGAAAAGACAAATGATTATATTTGATTAAAAGTGATCATTCAGACAGTTCTAACATTTAGCACTTATTTTGTTGCCTGGTAGGAGAATTTCCATACACTGAGAATGTATGAGAATTCCCATACATTCTTCAAATATCTTAGTTCACCCTGAATAGGATGCACCTCTGTCTTGGTTTTGTTTGTCTGGTTTTTTTTTTTTTTTGTTTGCTTGCTATGAAGTGTTAAGCCTTAGACTTGTCTCTGCCTATCAATATCCATTGCTTTTGTTGAAAATGGTTGACAGTATGCTTTTTATGTTTTTAAAACTCATGGTGGCAGTATTATCAAAGTTACCAGAATAAAATTCAACCTGGAGAAATCTGTCCATTTTCATCATCAATTGCTTGTTAGATAATCTGAGTATTAACAATATTGTCTCTTCTCCCCCTTACTTCCTCCCTTTCTTTCCTTTCCCGTTTATTGCTAAGAATGAAATCATTAATTTATCTGCATCTTTCTTTTTATTCAGTTCATTCCATTATATTTCACTGAAGTTTGTGATTTCCTTTTAAGAAAACATCCACATAAACACTTCTATGATTTTTTCCCTATCCATTTTGCCTACTATATACTGTATACATTTTTCAATACATTGTCCTTATATAACATTAATTTTATACATTTCCATATATCTGCTTTTCCCTAATGTATACATTTTTATTAACATTGGCTAATTTTAATAGCAGAAAGGTGCTTTAGGGTCTGCAAGGGTATGAGTTTAACAACAGTTTATATGCAGTACTTTAAAGCAACTATCTATTTTCACAGGATTGTAAAACTGTTCTGCAGTAGCTGTACGATAGCTGCTTTAAATATTTGCTATCATCCTGCTCTTAAATGCTGTGAAGTGCCCTTTTCAAATCAGATCCAAAGTGTTATACAATTCTTTTCCCCACATATTTTCCTTAGGAATGTAATTATATCGATCCAACCCATAATAATCAATAAAATTTTCTCCCTCCCATCAAGAATTTCCAACTAGCTATTTATTAGTTATGATCAGTGTTTTGCTTTTCATTTTTTGGAGGAATGTGAAGAGGTTCAGAGGCTTATCATTAAATAAAAAAAGAATGTTGAGAACAATTTGCAAATGTAAAAGCTTTTTTAAAATGATTTTTTTACTGGCTGGAGGGCCAGGTGGAGTGACAGCTATTTTATTTAAAACATTCAACATAATTAGAAGGAAGGAGAAATTACAGCTCCTTATGATGCTCACTGGATAGGAATGAAAAGCACATTGTCAAGGCTAACAAAGATAATTCATTGTCTTGTATAATAATTATATTTTCATGGTAGACATAGGCAATCTTAGCCACATTTAATGGAATCTGAAGGAGCTTGTGAAGTCTGTATGAAATGTTTGGACAAGATCTAAAATTTCTAACTGGGAGAAATTAGTTTTGCTTTTTCTTTATTTAAGTATGATAAGCCTGTAGAAGACCTAGACAATGTTTTTTTCATATGTTTTCAATCTCAAAATGATGGAAACTGAAGTTAACAGTGTACTCAGGGAGATGATAGAGACTTTGTAATGGAGCTCAGGAATTAAATGTAACCTTGAATCTTCAGATAATCCTCCCCTATTGTAAAACATCAGCTGCTTAATTTCTCAGATGGTAGTGGAAACGTTCACCTCTCCTGACATAACTCTCCTTTCCTGTCTATAGAGTTAATGTTGTTAAAGATTTATTGATTTGTTTACTGGCATATCAATGTAATCAATAATGACTCCTGGTAATTTACAATAAAAAAAACCAAACAAAATTGCAATGCAGTGATAGCAGCACAACAAAAATAATAATGTACAATCTAAAATAATACACTGACAAAGATATAAACCCAATTATATAATAAAAATAAAAATAATAAAAAGAACTAGAAAAAATCACAAAATATCACGACCTGGCCATAGAAACCACCTGATTATGGATGAAACATGTGACAGTGATACCCATTGTCACCGGAGCACTTGGCACCATGTCCAAGAATTTTACAGAGTACATCAAGAAATTGAAGCTTCCTGCAACAACATCATCAGAACTGCAAAAAAACTGCACTACTTGGAACAACATATATTTTGAAAAGGTACTTAGTCGATACCTAGGATGCTGGCAGCAACCCGTATCAGCCATCAGTGCCAGTCAATAATGTAACACATTTTTAAATGTTCAATTGACTGAGTTTCATGTTTAATGAATAAAGTGTTAATTAATAATAATAATATTTGGCATTTTTGTCTGCCTTTTGAGTCTTTCCAAGGACCTGGGATAGGTAAATCTGGATGTTTGATGGTGCTACAAATGTTGTTCTGTAACAGTAACACCAATATCTGTAACACCATCAAATATCCAGATTTGCCTATCCCAGGTCCTTGGTAAGGACTCCATAGGCAGACAAAAACACCAAACCCAGTCTGAACATCTGTCTGACTGTGCAATGAAGGTTAATAATGCAGCACTACTTTTCAAAAGTGTGATCATTTTTTTTAACAACCTGTTGGAATTAAGTCAGGGTAGACATCATTTGGAGAGATTGTTCCTCAAAATAACAGCCATCACAGGATCTCTTCATGCATCCGTGATGTACACAGAAATATTAAACAGACCCAAATAAGTCAAGAATATAAGGTTGCAAATCACATGTAGAAAATAGTCCTGAAGATGCCTGACATTTTCAGCCCTGTAGATAGTACTAGCAATAACATTTAGAGTTATATATCACTTCACTGTACTTTACAGCCCTCTCTAAGCATTTTACAGAGTCAGCATGTTGACCCCAACAATCTGAGTCCTCATTTTACTGACCTCAGAAGTGTGGAAATCTGAGTCAACTTTGAGCCTGGTGAGATTTGAATTGGCAAATTGCAGGGAGCTGGCAGTCAGCAGAAGTAGCCTGCAGTACTGTATTCTACCCACTGCGCCACCATGGTTCAGATCAATAAAAATCAAAACCAGCATTTCAAATTGTGCCTAGAATTTTAATAGAAGCCATTGGCCTCTAACTGGTAGGGTTGGTCCTTCCATTAGGCACAATAAGATTGCCAATTCAGGGAGCAGATTTTGAAGTAGGGATCAGTAGTAGGGCTTTCAGACATCAGATACAACTGTTGTAACTGTATGCTGCATAACTTAATCAATAGCACTGAAGTAAAAAAATATCAGTGACTAAATTGAATGCAAGGGACATGATCTTATTCTTTCACTGAAGCAATACAATGTCCAGGCAATTTAATAAACAAAAGAGAAATTAGGAAAATTCCCAGATCACAAAATAATGGTCAGACACTTCTTACATATGAAGAAAAAAAGCATGTCAGGCTGAAACAATCCAGGCCAGGGCAAGTTTTCATCACCCAGTTGAAAGTTCTGCTTATTTATTTATTTACTATATGGTTTCCCAACTCATACAGAGAAGACTATGGGCAGCTTACAACATTAAAATCCACAACATAAAAATCTATAAACTTCATCCCCATAAATTCATAAAACCCCACCACCCACTATTAATTGTTGTGCTGCAGAACGACAATTGTGTCCCTTGATTTATCCTTATGCCAAGTTCAGCCGTCTATAACAGTGATGGTGAACCTTTTAGGAACTGAGTGCCAAAAATGTGTGTGGCAGAAACCTAAAGACCAGCTGGCCACTGGGTACCAGAAACCTGAAGACCAGCTGGCTGGTGGGAGGTGGGGCATCACAACACCGGCAGCTCTGCAAGAGGCAAGATCTTTTTCTTTCATGAGCTTCTGTTTCATCGTTTGCAGAGAAATGTGGAGAGCTGAGCTGGGGCGATGGCACACATGACCACAGAGAGGGCTCTGAGTGCCACCTCTGGTACATGTGCCATAGGTTCACCACCACTGATCTATGACAATGTACAAGGATGATAACAAACTGATGATGATTTTATCCATTCAGATGTGTCCAACTATTGGTGATTCTATGGGCCAGGTCTGTCCACATCTTCTAATTTTGCACTGCTTCTTTCAGTTTTTCTATGCTCTGGCTTGGACACCTAGTTTCCGTTTACTGCTAACTCTTCCCAACATAATTGCTTTCTTCAGTGAATTCCCCTGCGTAACATGGCCAAAATAAGTGACACTCAGTTTTGAGTTTTGTGATTTTTCCTTCCAGTGACATATCTAGTGTTAGACTTCAGTACTTGCTTGTTGGTGTCCTTTGGGCAACAAAGTATGGATATTAAGAGAAGAAGAAGAAGAAGAAATAATCTGTTGCTGTAAGCATGCAGACATTTGTTTTATTTTCAAAACTATACAATTCTGAAATAAACACCTATACAGTTTTACAAAACATAGGATGGAAATATTTCATTAGATTAGATTAGATTAGATAGACAGACAGAGAGACATCTGAAAACATCATTGAATAGAATGCAATTGCATAAAGCACATTTTTGAAAATTGGGTAGATGTAGTACATTATCTTTCTGCGTAGGCTCAGGTAAAAGCAATGATAGCATATGCCACTAGTGGTGAACCTTTTACTTACCGAGTGCCAAAAAGTGCATGCTTTGAGCATGCTATCTGCACCTGTGTGAGGCTCCTCTATGTGCACTGCATGTACAACCGCACCATCTGCGCATGCATGCAGCTTTTGCATGTGGAATGCATGTGTGCTACTCATAGGCACTCTCATAACACACATGAGAAATCACATGTGCATAGTCAGAAGAGCTCCAAAGACCAGCTGGATTACCTGCTGCAATCATGCACATGCACAGCAGAGTCCCAAAGACCAGCTGGGTCTATGCAATCATGCATGCATGCATGCACAATTACATGTGCATGCTCAGCTGGAGGTAGGTTGGCCGACAGCTTGTGTGCCCAGCAAGATGGCTCTGCATGCCATCTGTGACAACCGTGCTATAGGTTCGCCATTACAGGCATATGCTATTCTTTGCATGGCCTAGAAATTTCTCTACTCTTAAGATTCACTAAAAGACACTCCATAAATATTTTTGATATCAACAACTATAATAGTACTTTGCATGTAAATTGCACAGTGTTCTAATGTCTCAGACTTCTGTGGAGAGGAAGGAGAGCACTATTTAAAGTATTTTATTGTGCCTTTTGTTTCTTTTAAGTGCAAAGGTGATTGTCTCCCAGGAACAAAATGAAAACATGAAAGCAGAAGTCATATCATTACCTTATTCTTCAGGAAAATGCCATTAATTTGTTTTAATTCTATTCTTTCTGATTATAGTAATAGCAGCCACATATTTTGTATAAAACACACAGATGTTGGTAGAATCAATATGAAATAATTACATTTCTATGGTCACACGTCTCACAAAAAGTGACTCAGGGTAGCATATAGCAATTCTGATACAACAACAATATTTAAAACAATACAATATTTTAAAAATTCAGGGAGGCCAATATAGATCTATTTCGAGCTATTTAGCTCTCGTCAGTTGGTCATAACCTTATGGCATATGTCATACCCTTATGGGATATATTAAAATACCAGCAGAATAAACAATTAATCAATATATATATGGCACATAGTTGTCACTAATTTCTGCCTGGATAGTCTCTTGAGATGAGCTGAAAGGCAAAAGGGAGCTATGTTGTTCCCTCCCATATTTGGG
>JAEANM010026534.1:0-10717 GCA_017656035.1 Myanophis thanlyinensis
CTTTCTTATGTATAGCACAGGGTGAAATATTGTTTCTATTGTTTTTGTTTATGTTTTGTTATTATCAATAAAAAAATAAATAAATCAGCATTCAACCGCTGGCCAATTTTTAAGAGCAAAAAAATCAATTCAAAAAGATCCCCAAAACTGGAATCTTCAAGACTCCCCTTCGCAAATCGGTCCAAAAGTTGTCCTGGGTCATTCTTGAATGCTGTCATTCAAATCCAGGGAGCATCATTGCCAGAGAACCAACTTTAGCAGCATAAACAGAAAATCATTGGTTAAGCGAGAAAAAGCTTTTTGCTATTCAGCAGTCATCTTGGGAAGAAGTCAGTAGCAGTATGGAGTATTTCTTAATGGCAAGAACAACTCTTCCCATTAAGATATAGTTTCATTACAATTTATCCATGGGAACAATCAAAGCCCAGCTTTGTCCCAAACATAGAAACAGGATCACTGAGTCAAGAGATTATTTTACAAAGCAACATACATTTGCCCTTAGCTCATCCACAAGGAGCAACACGCTGTGAACATACAGAAATATAGACAGGATATACATAGTCAGGATACATATTTTTTAAAATTCATATTAATCTGTTGTCCTTCAACAACAAGGCTTTTCTATGTCTAAAGAAAATGTGCTGTGGAAACTTACAAATGATTGCTAACTACATAGTCCTCAGATAACCAGCATTCAGTGACAATTAGAAGTTATGACTGTGCTAAATGGTAATTAAGACAGGTCCTCGGAGTTACAGCCATTGCAGTACCCTCATGGTCACATAATCAAAATTTGTGTACTTGTGCATTTATGATAGCAGGGTAAGCTTCAGTTCCCCTCATCTATGAATGCTATTTTGTCTGCCGTGCATTCTGCTGCTGCCTACCTCTGCTATCCCCAGCTACCTTAATCATGGTGATAAGAAGTGTCTATGCCAAGACAGCTGTTGGCCCTTTATGTGGTCTGGCTCAGCATTGTGGAGGCTTCATGCAGCCTTGAAAAGCTGCTGCTACCTCAGCTGGGCACATCTAGAAATGGGAGGAAGATGGTGAGTTAACTGAGGTAAAAGTTAGATAGTGTGGGATGACAATTGTAGGTGGTAGAGCAGGGATGTCAAACTTAATTTCATTGAGGGCCGCATCAGGGTTGTATTTGACCTTTGAGAGGTGGGGGGCATGGCCAGTGTGGCCGTAGCCAGTTCAACATCACTTGTGTCAAGGGCACCTGTGGTGGTCTGAGTGTTCTGCCAGGCTCCAAGCTCCGTTTTTGGCTGTGATGGCCTCCTGCAACCCTCTGCCAATAAAAATGGAGCTCAGGAGGGCTGCCCATGGCCCCCCTGAGCTCCGGTTTCAACTTTGATGGCTTCCTGCCAATTCTCTGCCAACAAGCTCCATTTTCACTGGCAGAGGCACCAGGGGCCAGTCCTTTGCTATTTCCAGGGCAGCCCCAGGGGCCAGTTTTAAGCACACCGCGGACCAGATCCAGCCCACTGGCCTTGAGTTTGACACCCCTATGGTAGAGGAAGAGTCCAGGGCAACAATATAGCAGAGATGGGGGAGTGAGGGGGAGATGAGAGTGCTCAAGAGAAGCACAAGGTCCTTGTCCAACAATCACAGCTGGAATTACCAGAATTGCCATTGTTAAATGATGCAACCACAAGAACTTCCACCTGCCCACTTCGCAATGAAAATTTGTTTTGAACGAGGTCATTAAGTGAGGACTACCTATAAGAGATCTTTTGTCTTTATATGAAAATAGTAGGAAGTGTGCTTCTGAACCACTCAGTACAGTTGGTAGTAAATATTAGAGAATGCAATAGATATAGTCTTGATCAATTTAACATTAACCTTTCTGTCTTTCCCCTTCTCTTTGTCTTATGGAAAGGAGTCCTAGAATGGCCATTTTGGACAAAACTGGTTGTGGTAGCCATTGGATTCACTGGAGGCCTTGTCTTCATGTATGTGCAATGTAAAGTCTACATTCAGTTATGGCGAAGGCTGAAGGCTTATAACCGTGTGATATTTGTTCAGAACTGTCCAGATACTGCCAAAAAGCTGGAAGAGAAAAATTCTTCCACCATTCAGAATACTGAAATTAAAGATACTGTTGTGGTTCCGGTATCACAGACAGATACAAACTCTCAGCAAGCAGAAGAAACTGTTTCTGATGTCATGCCAGTTTGATGGAAGTAGCATTTCCTCGGGAAATAAAGTGAAATATTTCTGTTAGCTACAAGAGAAAAAAAAAATCAAATCCACAAGAGTATATTTGAAAAAAGATCAAACATAAAAAAATAGCAAGGAAAATTGATAATAAGAAGCTGCACATTACCTCTGAAATGTAAGTGAGAAATGTTTTTTTTTTCATCTTTCTTGCTAAGTACAGTTGAAAGTGGAAGTGAAGAAGATACAGAAGCAAAGACTTCTACAGGCAAGGACATGCCAACACTACTACTATTGATGGCTTAAAAGAACTGCATTTGCAGAACTTCTACTTATGTTCTGTTTACAAGAAAAAAAAACTTTGTGTATTTGCTACTATGGTCTTTTTGCTAATTATTGTAAACTTGGGGGGGGGGAGATCAAAGCAAATTTTTAAGATTCTTATAAAGGTATGCATCGAAGCACAAATTATCTGTTTGATAATGTGATATTTAATGCTAAGGTGATTTACCCTATAACATTTCTGTAAAAACAACCACACTTATTAAGTAATAATGGATTTTGAGTATTTGTAAACTAGAATTATTAGAAATATTTTTCTTGGGTCAACAATAGATACAGAAATAATTAACAGCAAATTCCCTGACAAATTGCTACATTCATCTGGAGCAGCAACTTAGTTTGTAATTATTCTTATATAGAATATTAAGAGAATTTCCTGGCCACCTGTAAGATTCTTCCAAAAGGTAATTCATTAAATCGGAGTATTAAGACACCAGAGTACTTGTGATAACAAAAGTCTTTACAATTTCCAGTATCTATTTATTAGGGTGAGAAATATGCTAAATAAATAAATAAACACCACCCAAAAGTTACAGCCCAATGCTTTGTTTTAAAGATTAAGATAGCCTTGAAAAAGTCAGTGTGGACAGCATTCACATTATGACCATATTTCTTCAATGTGAACTCAGTTGACAATGTATATGCAGTAACTTCTACACAAGAAAGAATTAACAGTTAAGGATTCAGTAGTTCATTTGATACTATTATTTTAATATATTAATATAAAATGAGGTGTGATTAAATAAGATGCTTAAATTCAAAGCAATGCAAGAAGGCACCCTGCAGGGATCCAAAGAATAATCTGGCATCCCATTTCAGAAGTATTTACCCAGGAGGTTTAAAGAAAGTAAGATATTTACAGGAAAATAAGTATCTTATTTCTATCACTGTTATGCTTGTTGATTGTATTGTGAGTTGTGCCCAAGTAATGTGAGTTAATACAAAACAGTAATAAGGGGAGCTGATGATGAAAAATTGCAATTTGTTATTTCTAAAAGAATTATAATTCATGCTGCAAATTTTAAAAAAGGAGTAAACTGTCCAGAGGTGATTATATTTGTTTGTTCTGTTGAGAAATTGCAAAAAGAGTTAACTTCATTAAGATAAATGGGTATTTTCTCACTGATGTAAGTTGGAGTTGTTACCATTGGTTGAAAACATATTAACCATAAAGTTAATATTATACAATATGATAGAGATGACAAGAATTATAATGCTGGAAAGCTTTCTGAAATGAAAACTGGATAACTGAACTGTAAACTAAGTATTTCAGACAAAAGGGAAAAAATGTCATTATAGTATTTTGTGGTGTTTAGACGATGCCATAATTTAATAATGGGACAGATGGAAAAAAGTCTGGCCACAAGCTGAAATCAAATTCAAACTGAGTAGTTTGCATTTTTTTTCTCTAAGTGACATATAGAAGATCAGGATATAGTTTGGGTTATATTTATAATTTGGAGTGGTAATTTATGCTTCTTCTCCAACTATAAGTATTTAGTGTTAACTATGCTTTGCATAGAACAGTGGTGATGAACCTATAGAACGCATGCCGGAAACAGCACACCAAACCGACCCATGTGCCACACACAGCCCCGCTGGCTCCACATCCCATACTTGCGCTCCATCGTGCGCAGTCCCGCAGCCTGTTTTTGCGTTCCATAGCGCACTAGCTAGCTGGCTTTTGCCACGCGGGAGTGCCAAAACCCGGAAGTGCAGCGTCCCAGCATGCACATTTACTCCCGAGCCAAACATCCAGTTTCTGATATGCGCATGCACGCCGGCCAACTGTTCATCACATGCGCATGTGCACTACACTGGGACGCTGCACTTCTGGGTTTCAGCACTCCCGCATGTCAAAAGCCAGCTGGCTAGCACATGATGGAGCGCAAGAACTGACTGGGGGCTGTGTGCGAGAAGGATGAGAAGGATGCAGAGCCAGCGGGGCTGCGTGTGGCTCACGGGACGGTTTGGCATGCCCTTCTGGCATGAAGGATGGCATTTGATGACGCAAAAGGTTTGCCACCACTGGCATAGAAGATCACTATGGCATTAAAAACTGAAAATTGAACTTATATGCAACAAAATGCACTTTCAGAATAATACTGCAATGTGAATTTCTTATCATTCTACTGATGTTTATGTCAGTTCAGGCAGTTAAGTTGCCCAACTGCATATTTTGCAGACACCATACAATGGAGCCCATACAGAACATTGTGTAAAAGGATGATCATGCATGTGACAAAAGGTAAATGGCTGGTTATTCATATATTCAGTGCCAGTAAAATACTAGATTCATAGAAATGTTGGCATGTTTATATAGCATGATGCATTGGGAGAAAAGGTTTATACGATTCCTATATCAAGATTTAGAAACAACTTCTCATTATGCCAGCAACAGTTTTAAACCAAGATTTGTTTTGGCTTAATTCCATAAAATTTAGGGGATTACACTATTTTTAAAACCTGATTCACATGGAAACAGGTATGCAGGAACAGCTTTCAGTTGTATTTAAAAATTATATTTGTACCACAATTTGCAATATGCCATCTTTTATGCTGTCCTTTTTGAGTACCAGTTAGTGTATTACAGATACCAGAAAAAAAAGTAGAATATATTGTCCTTTAAGGAAAAAAAGCAAATTTTTAAATTCCATCTTTTTTTTTTTTTGTTTGATTGTTGTATTCTTAGGCAGCATTCAATTACAAATCATCGTGCTGGCTATAAATCTAAAATACTATAATTGCTACAGATGGAAAGCAATCAATAGCAGAGATCAGTATTGCATTGTTGCACAGATCCCCATTTATCTGAAAATTATCTCTCAATTTCTGAAAACTGCACTGCAATCTAGGATGCAAATATTTTATTATATATAATCATTGAACTTGCAAGTTTGTTACTTGTTTTACCCAGTTCTCTTTGGCAAGAGCTTTTGTGGGTGATTTGTGTATTAAAAAGGTTCTTGGGGTGAGGCAAAAACTAATTGTTGTGGAACAAATTTGTATTTGTAATAAACACGATGACTCTTAAGTGGCTATAAATTATTTCTTTTTTTATAGAAACTAATCATGTTTCTATTATGTATTTACATTATGTAATTCTGGTTTGAAGAACTTCAGAACTCCAGGCTGAAGTTTCAAACTTGAGAAGGATATCATTGCCTTAGCAAATGCTGAAAAGCAAGTTTTAAATAAAAGCTCAGCTCGGTGCTTCAGATGACATTTGATTAAGCAAGAAACAGCCTGGTTAAAACCAAATGTAGTCCAGTCCTTTTCCGGAGCAAGTTTAATTCAAGAAGAAGAAAAAAAAATCAAAAATGCACTCTCTTTCCCCATTTTTCAGGAATGTAGTTTAATGTCGGTTCAGTAGCCTGAATATATGCTTCAAGATCCGATTTATAAATCAATGTTTCTAAAAGAGATCAGTACCAAAGTAAAAAGCCCAGTAGTAGGTTCTCTGAAGCCAAACTGGTGAAGTCAAGTTATTTGCTTGCCCCAAAATTAGTAATTTTCAATTGTGAAAATATTACAAGTTACCACCCAAGGGTCGAATCCAAGAAAGGCAGCAGCTTAAATATCCTGGTTAGTATGCTTTATTCAGCCCTTGTTTTATAGCCCACATTTTATTCTTTCCAATCTTATTTTATAGCCTATATTTTATTTTATTTTTTCAATTCCACACAATATTGTAGATAAATTAGATATTGGGATACACAATTATGCATGCTTAGCAGGAAAGCATTTTGTAAAAAGAAAAGAGGTAAATGTGGTGTGTTAAGAGAATGATGAAACAGTTCCTCCCATTATACATTTTTACTGTTTGGAAGAGTTCAAAGGGGAAGAAAGGAAAATTAATCTATACAGAATCCTTAATAGTACCTGCTCCAAAATTAAACTACCTTTCTTAATCCCAACCTCTCAAGTGGTGTTATCCTCTATGCTTCCAAATCTGCAGCTTCAGGAAGGAATGATGTAAGAATGCACTATTAAAAAATGTTGCCATCCTTGGGGTATGGAAAGATGCATTTAAGTTCACTCCTAAAAATACTTTCCTCCTATTGTAAAGACAACCAGATCAGTACTTTCTTTTGAAGAACAACTGGTAGTAGGTGAGGTAGAAGATTGCGTTTTTCTTCATGAGCTTTAAATCTGTTGTTGTTTTGTTATATTTTATGACTAATTAGAATGATTGATTTAGATATCAGAATTTGGCTCTATCAAGTGTTTTTATGAAACTTACACACTGTATTTTTAAAAAAGACAATGTCTTTTTAATGAGTACTTTAATGAGTACTTGCAGTACTCATGACTGATTGAAAGGAAGATTTCCTGCTTCTTGCTGTCACAGACAGATAAAATGGTTTGCCAATCTGTTTCCAATATCCCAGCAATTTCTCTTCAGTCCACATCCTGTGCTGCAGGCAATTCATTTCCAGCTACCATGTTTGCCTTCTCCATTCTACTACAGAGATCTTTACTGGATAACTTTCTCATTTTAATATTTGGTAGCTTCTTCAGGTCACCATCCCACTCTCTGGTAGAAATGGAAGAAAAATGGCAAGCATTAGGTGATGGAAACTATATTTATGTTGGTGATCAATCATTGCTCCTAATTAAAACTTTTTTTACTTTGATTGAAAAGGTCTTTGTAGTATAACCCACCTAATTAGAAGAGATATTTTCAAATGACTTTACTGAAATTCCTATGATGCAGGAAGTACAGGAAAACTACTATGTATACTCTAAAATAGGCTTACAATACTTAAATAAATATAACTCCCATACCAAATTAAAGGAAAAAAAAACCAAAATATTCTGGGTCCAATTTATATGTAAAATGCTCTACTTGATCCTACTTTGCTGAAGCCTATTGTAGCCTGAGCAAAGTTTCTCAAAAGAAAATTTGACTGCATTAAGGATTTATTTTTATTTATTTATGTATTTATTTGCTAATACAACCTTCCACCTCTGTTTTTCAATTAATTAATTCCTTCCTGGATTTTGTTATTTGGGACAGAAATTAATGTGCACTGCTTTCTCAAAGATCATCAGTTTTTGCAGCTGACTTCTAATACAGGAATGACCCAGTCTTGGAAAATTCTTGAGATTATGCACTAAAGGCTACGTAAGAATCGCTGGTGTACTGTAAGTTAATTCCTTCCCTCCACATGTAATCAGATGCAGAGTGGAAATGTAAGAAAAACATCTCAAAATCTGTGTAGTTGGTTTTTCACACTAATTTCAAGGAAGCCTAACTCTAACTACAGGCTATTTCCCATCCCAGTAGAATTTATCACGTAGTTTTTGCCTACGAATTGAAATAATGCAGAACAGGAATGTAAAAAGTCCACTATCTGTTAACAGCCTCTCCAAATTTAACCATGATCTTGGGTTTTCTTTTTTTACAGATTTTAAGGAAGCCTAAACTTTAACTGGGTATTTCCTTCTAAAGTAGGATTATCTATTAATTTTTTTCTGGGAAATAAAATGAAAGCAAAAAGGGAACATAACAAGCCTACTTTCCATAAACAGCCTTTCTGAATCTATCCATGTTTGTTTGTTCCACTGATTTCAAACAAGCTTAACCCTAACCCTAGATGGATTTCCATCTAACTAGGATTTCCCAGGCATTGTGTCAAGCAATTAAAATACTAATAAAATTAAAAATAGAGAAAAAAGCAGAGATACAAATATACAAACCCTCAATTTTCACTTATCATGTTTTCAGTTTATTTCTGAGTTATAGTACATCCATTGAATATATTAATTTTTACACTCAAATAATAAATTCCCATTTTATAAAGTACTATTCTGTATAACACAAGTAATCATAATGCAATATGATGTTCAAAATGTTTATTATTTGAAACTGATACAATGCATGTCATTGTTGGAAAATAAACAGACTAGATTACTTGGCACTAAAAGATTGTGTCCTCTTAAAAATTTAAAAATTAACAGAAAATATGCTGGAGTAACGCCCATTTCCTTTAGGGGCAGTAATAAAATAACTCACCTGAAATATCGAAGATGTTTACAGTTTACAATGTCAGGGATTTCTGTGGAAAGAAATTGAATCTAGATCAACCAATAGATTAAAAGAAAAAAAAATTAAAAGATTTGTAGTCTCCAACTGTCTGTTTTTTCTATTGTAAGTGAAAGAGACTAACTCATCTGTTTATTTTGCTCACTTTAGAAATGAAAACTGATTCATCAAAATATCTTATTTCAAATTTACAGGATACCCCAAAGAATATATTCCCAAAAAATGGATATTAGATTTACTTTTCTTAGCAATGTAAAAAAAAATCTATCAACATTTACCCATATGATTTGATCTTCTGAAACTTTGAAATATTTTTGGAATATTTTAATGTGTAGATTCATAGGAAAGATTTTTTGTGTTAAAGGTGTTAATATGCTAAATTATATCTCCAAACTTTGACTGACAAGTTATGGTTGAATCAGGCCATCAATGCTAATTATTCTGAGGATTTGGGAAAATAGTGCTACAGGTAGTCTCGACTTATAACTATCCATTTAGTGACTGTTTGAAATTACAATGACCCTAAAAAAGGTAAATTATGATCAGTCCTTGTACTTACAGCTATGATAGCATCCCCACGGTCAAGTGATCAAAATTTGGATGATTAGCAACTGGCACATATTTCTGACAATTGCAGCACCTTCATATGACAGCCATTTGCTAGCTTCCGACAAGCAAAATCAATGGACGAAGCCAGATTTGATTAACAACAACTGCATGATTTAACAACTGCAGCAATTTGCCTAACAACAGCGGGCAAAAAAAGCATGACTCACTTAACAGTCAACTTTCTGAGCAGTGAAAATTCTGGTCCCAGTTGTGGTTGTAAGTCAAGGACTACCTTTATTCTTGATATTAAACTGGATTCACAAGAAGTGTCACTTACGGTTTTTGACAAAGCAATCTTATTTATTAGTCAAAAAAACGACTCAGTGTATTTTTCTGTGGCATATTTTCTAATGTTAGCAGCTCATTTAAAAATCTATTTGACATTTGATCAACGTTTTACAAATGTAAACAGTTTCCTCCTTTCTGTTAAGTTTGTTTGCCCATAAATTACAGTTTTCAAACTCTTAACGAAGAACTCTTAATAGTTTAAAATCAAGATTACAAAAAAACCATAACTGACGTTTTTAAAACAAGTCTATTGTCTCAGGTTATTTTTAAAGAGATATTGTCATATAAGTCTAGGCTTTAGACAGAGAATTAGATGAATGAGAAACACTGAGAATTTGTGTCTAAATCAGATTGGCTTCAATCGTAAGAAGCTCAAGTTGACAGAAAGAAATCACGCTAACCCTTGTGATCTTCTCTGGATGTTTGTATTTGTGTATAGATTATGTACATGTGTTGTATTAAGTACTTTCTCTGGAGAAAACTGAATTTGCAACAAAGAAAAAAATTACATGCTGCCATATCAAAGATACTGTTTTAGCCAATTAAGCAATTTTAATCAATTAGTCTAATTTACTACTTAAATATTTCACATCAAATTTGGAAAAGCACTTATTTTTTCCAGATAAAACAATTAACTAATAAGAGACACTAATGAATAGTGAGTACTGGAAAAGAAAAGGAAATCACACCACTTAATGGTCATTTTTTCTCAATAGAAGACAACAGAAATAGTATGCATTTAAATATTCTTAGTCACTATAACATTTCACCTTAAACTACCATCTCTTGTAACACTGCCTAGCAGTATAAATAATTTTTTTTCAAATTAGAACCAAGTTAACCAAGAGAGATACAAAAAATTATTTCTCCTTAAGTATTTCATAATACTAAAAAAAGTGAAGTGGACCGGCGTAATTTAAATATAATATCTGTTACATTTTCAAACAAACTTGTCTAAAACGACGGCTATCCACAAAATAGATTACGTTTTCGTCTGTAGCAAGAAGGGGTGGAGCTAGCACAGCCATCTTTACTCTGTGCATCCGCCGCTCAGTCCACATCTAGTCATGCTAGTGGGAGATTCGTATCATTGCCGATGTTTCACAGCAAACGTTTGAAATGTGTTCTGCAATTGAAAATCCCGCGAGTTGTGAGGTGCAATCAGTGATAAGGTTGGCAAAAAAACATAAAACCGATTGAAATTTTTCGGCAACTGTGTGAAGTGTACGGGGACAACATCATCACTGAAGGTGGAGTGCGCCAATG
>JAEANM010026536.1:0-10716 GCA_017656035.1 Myanophis thanlyinensis
TGGTTTGTCACGGCCTTGGGCCTGCCATCATGGATGACAGGCACAGTCAAGTCGGGTTGAAGGGGGTTCCTTTGATCATAGCAGGTGATTGCCTGTCACCTTGCTACTCCAGAGGCTTCCCCTCTAGTTCACGCAGTCCTCCAAACCTACCGTGCCTCGAAAGGTCCCCGATTTGGCAGAATCAGAAATACAAAATCAGAGCCACTGTCCTTGCTTTCTGCACCGCCCTGACATCACCACCGGAAGTCCTAGATTATCATATAATTTCAATTAAAATCAGTTAAAACAATTAAAATATAAACAATTAAAATTTAATTTAAATGAATTACATTTAAAATAAAATTAAGTTAAATTTAAAATCCCAGGTATCAGGCTAGGCCAGCTAATTGAAATAAATGGGTCTTCAGGGCATGTCGGAAACACCGGAGATCCGTAATAGTACGAATCTCCGGGGGGAGTTCATTCCACAGGGAGGGTGCAGAAAGAGGAGTGACCTACTCATGTTGGCCTTCTTTGAGCTTAGTTGATTTTTTGCAGGTGTTTCATTACCCAACGAGGCAACACCTTTAATGCTAAAAAGGAGTGCAATTTGCTTTCTAGTGGCTTGCCTTATCAGCATTGGTGGGGATGGTTTTTCTTCTTGGTACTTCCTTCATTAGGCTGCTCAATTGTTTGTCTAACTTGGTGATGATGCTCCTTGTTTAGGTTATTAAGGTATTTCTTGATTAGGGTATATCTCAGCAGCTTTTGAATCTGTCACCCATATTGTCTTTCTAGACTGCCTGGGATAGAGATGTACAACTGAATAAGGAATACCTTAATATGCTAATCAAGGACCTCCAAGGAGTCCTTTGGTGGGAAGGTAACAGTATTCTGGGTGCCTCAGTACATGGTCATGTTGGCCATATGATCATGGGACTGTGTTTGGACAATGTGGCTTTGTTGGCTAAGAAACTAAAATAAGCATCACTCCCTACAGTCAGACATGCCTGGACAAGAGAAACTTTTACTTTCACCTTTTTAAATATTAACTAACAGTGGAGAGATTATGCAGTCCCAAAGAACCCTGCAAAGTAAGATTCTAGAGTTAGACCTCAGTCCAACGTTGACTAGAATCATCCAGGAGGAAGTCAACATTTGTAGCTACATATGTAGGTAAATTCAGCACTGCATTTTTAAAAAATCTCAGTCCATAGCCTAGCTTGGTGTTGAAATATAGCCAGTGGTGGTTTGTTCAAAAATGATTTAGCATTAGACGCAGGACTAGTCTTCTTGGGAATTTCAGCTTCTTAAGAAAGCAGTTTCCTGTCCTTATTGAAAGAAATGTGCAGTAATGCGGATATTTCTAAAGAGAAAAGTAAGGCTGGACCAAGCTTATAAGAAGGACAGGATGTTTACTTTCTACGGAGCTCACTGTCCAATCTCATGTACAGCATGGAAACAATGCACTATGCAAAATAAGTTATGTATTTACATAAACTAAGCACCCAACACAGTTAAGGAGGGGTGTCTTTGTTTTTTGTTTTGTTTTGGTTCAGAACAAGTGAACTTTTGTTATAGCTTTGACCCTGCACCATTTCAATGCTAGTATCCTGCAAGCATTAATTTTTTTTAGAAGTGAGGCCTATTACCTAAGCATTTGTCTTCCTTCCTATTCTTCCTCAGTGCCAATTTTTTTGTGCAAAAAAACTTTGATTCATTCCCTTTTGTTACTAACTTATTAAATCCTTACCAAATAAAAAACAAAAAAACCCCAACCCCCAACCAATATATATTTCTGTGATTCTTTTCTGTGCTTCATTTTGCATACATAGTAAATATCATCTCTCTGATTTTTATAACTCTTGTTAAGCACCATGCCAATTCAATTTGCAAAATACTAACAGCAATATATTAACTGAAAAATTATGATGCAACAGTCTAGTGGTACAGTTGGACTTAACTTCGGTTCTCTGGGGGAATATCTCTGATGGTGTTTGGCATCATCAGAGGTGATGATGACCCTCAGTTTAGGTGGCTGAAAAAGAGAACTAAACAAACATATAAAGGATCAGATTGTAATAGAGATATAATTCTCCTGAAACAGAAGCAATTTGCCTTCAGTGCCAGCTGAAGAGGCATTCCCCTATCATTCTTGTTTCTTATTTCACAACTTTCCAAAACCTCTGGCTGAATTATAAGAAAAGTGACATTCAGTATGACTAGTCCTCACATTCAACCCTTGCAGACATCCTAGTCTAACATCTAAAGGAACAGCCAGATTTTTAAGGCTTTTCAGAGAGCTACCTGGATCTCAGCAGGTACTTCATGGCAGAGAGAAGGTGTCACAATAGAAAAAGTGTTGTTGTCAATAGCAATAGCATAGTATTAGACTTATATGCCCATTCACAGTGTGTTCTTAACAGACATTTTTAACATTTTTGTTAAAACATTTCGTTACTGTGAATTCTTTTCATTCACATCCAGAAAAGTCCCAGCAGTAAATCTTTCAAGGTGTTATTACAAAAAGAGATCTTATCAACTCTTGGATAGTTGCTGGCTGAGTTTCCAGTCCAAATATATGACAAGGAGTCTCTGTATGGCACGAACTCAGATAAATCTTCACAATAATGAGCGAATTAATTGTCTCCTACAAACACTACTCCCCTTTTGCTCCTATTTATTTCCTACCAGAGGGGCCATTCAGCATCTTTTACTTCCGAGTCGACCCCTGCTCCTTAGTTGTTCCCTTCTCTTGACAGCTCCAGGGCTTAAGTCTTATGGGAGGGATGGCGAGTTCAAGGCTAAGGGATATAAGAGTCCCCCTGTATTTCCCCAGCTCACCATTGAAAACGTCTGCAAACTCCTCAAGGATGTCATCTTTGGGGCCGGGGCTGGCGGTGTTGTTGTTGGGAGATGGCGGCTCTTCCAGGATTAGGTGAAGACGGCGGATCCAGTTCCTGCCCAGAAATTTTGGGAATTCTTTGTCTATGACTACCAGTGGCAGGTAGTTGTGAACTTTGTTGTGGTCCACAAGGACATTGAGTTGCCCCAGGAGGGGAATTTGGTGGCCCTGGCAATCCAGTGGGGTCTGGCCTGGGCTGAGGTTTTTCTTCTGGACTGTGGGCATCAATTGTTTCAGTGATTTCCACGACATTATTGTTACTGGCGAGCCGGAGTCAATCTGTAATTTGCAGACCTGGCCTCCGATGCTCACCAAGGTGCTGAATTCCTCGAGATCTGCTGTGTCTCTTGAAGTTTGTTGAATGTCACCATAGATTGTTAGGCAGCCATCTCGAGGTCGTCTGGGGATGTCAGTTGCCCATCTGGAAGTGTTGGGTGGCCCCCTTCTGAATGGGGCACCTCGCAAGCCATGAGCTGGGGCTCCAAACTGTGGCTGGCTGGGCGGCGCTGCACGGCAGGCACAAAAGATGTGGCCTTTTTTTGAACAATAACTGCAAATTGCATGTTGGAAAATGTTCGCGCGCGTGTGGTTCCCATTGCATCCGGCACATGGGGCTTGGTGCGGCTTGGCGGCCATCTTGGGGCCCCTCATGATCCTGACTTGATAGACCTCAGCATCTTGGTCTTCCTCCATCTCTTCCTCAGGGGCTTCCCAAGAGGTTGTCTGGTAGACATTTTTGGGCTGGTTCCTTCTAGATGGAGGGTTGGTTTCCTCTGCAGCCAGGGCTTCCTCAATTGCTGATGCTAGGGGGAATGAGTGTCTCGCTGTCTGTCTCCTTTTAAGTTTTTCATCTCGGAGGCCCAGGATGAGTCTGTTCCGGATCATCCATTCCAGTTGGGTGTCGAATTTGCACCCGGTGGCCAGGACTCTGAGGCTTGCGAGATAGTCTGCGACTGATTCCCCCTCAGCTTGTTCTCTTTTGTAGAACTTGGCTCTGCACGAGAGTGAGGAAGGTGTTGGGGCATAGTGTGCCTGCAACCTCCTCTTTAATTCGGTCCAGTCGATTTCCCACAGCGTTTGTGGGGATGCCAGTGTGCTGGCCATTTGTAGAACATCTGGGCCGCACACGTTTAGGAAAATACCTTGTTGTTCCTTGACAGTGTAGCCGGTCTGTCTGCAGCCCACAAGGTAAAATTCAAATTTGTCCATGAATAGGGACCATGATTCCTTCTTGTGGTTGAACGCTCCGCATTGGAGGGCACTGCTTGATGAAGACAGGTTGGTGGCTGCAACGAACGCGGCTGGTGTTGGGGGTGCGACCCCTGCGGCTGGCGTGGCTGCTGTGTTGGGATGAAACATGGACATTCTGGTCTTTTGTTGTTGCTGGGGTTCGGGGAATCGCTCCTCAAAATCCCATCCTCGTCGCCAGTGTTTTAGTCGAAAACCCGGTCCAAATCGGCCCAAGAAAACTCCAGACACAAGGTCAGTTTGGATGACTGCGAGGGGTCCCCTTTATTTCAAACTGCGAGCAAAGCTCGTGATGAGCTTTTGCTCCGGTCGTAACTGGAGGAAAAGAAGTGAGCCGCGGCTTTTATATTTTGCCGCGGTGTCACTTTCCGCGCTTCCCATTGGCTGATGCATCTGAAACAAGCTCTAGTTCTTCTTCTTCTTGATCTCTGATTCCGAAGGTAACTGATAATTGTTGGATGGCCCTGGCCCCATCTCTGCCTCCAGCACAGAATACCCATCAGAGCCTTCCCCTGACTCTAGGACTGGCCCAAGCCAACCTCCTCACTGTCCAAGTCTGCCACCAGCTCCACTGGCAGGTCACAACACATTGCTTTACAGCTCTCTCTAAATGATTTTTAGAGTCTGTATAATTCCCCCAATAATCTGAGTCCTCATTTTACCGATCTTGGAAGGATCATGGAAGACTGGGTCAAACTTGAGCCAGTCAAAATCGAACTGCTGACAGTCAGCAGAATTAGCCTGCAAGCCTGCATCACCTTTACCTACTCTTTTTAGGATCATGATCATGATAATAGATAATTAACTCATCTGAACCACTAGTTACACACATACTGATATCTCTGATATCTGGAGTTATTGAATCATAGTTCTCACTGCTTTACTTGAAACCATTTTTCTCAAATTCATCCACTGCTTTGCCAAATTTTCTATTCGCTGTTGGCATCCCTTTCAGTCCAATCCAACATAGATTCTTGTTCAATCTTGTGATCTCCAGATGTTTTGGAGTACAATTTCTATTATCCTTGGACGGTGTGGGCAAAAGCCATATGGAGTCTGATGGTTAAAAAAAAAAAAAGCAAAAAATCTGGAAGGGGAGCAGATTGGGCAATCTAGTTGGCATCAAGTTACTTCTAAGATTTTATTTTAAGATCTGGCCAAATACTACTGTGATGTATGTTCTCATAACCACTAAAATGAGGCAGATTTTTATCCCTTTGGAGATTGGTCTGGCTCTCAAAATATCATTCTATCTCACTTTGTAATTTAGAAGTGCCTGCTACAATATTTTAATCTTCTCCCAAGTGTGCAAAATACAACTTCAAAACATATTTTATTACAATCAAATAAAATATACAAAAAAATATTGGTTCGCTAAGTTAACTACAAATGTGCACAGCAGTTGCAGTCCAGGATTGTGTTTCCTTCCCTAAAGAGAACATTTACCGTACTTCTTTATTTCTTAATGTATTAAAAATATTCATCTCAAGGGCAGAAAATCCACTTGGTTTGCATTTGGCCAAAGAGCTTCTAAATGATACACCAAAATTCCCAGAGGACCAGAAAAATAAAGAGCCTACACTGAAAAGCACAGATTTCATCTCCTCTTTTCCATAATGAACTTCACAACTGCTTCTCTTTAAATAATTTAAAACACTTCCTCTGGAAATCCTCTTTGCTTGATAAATAGGAATGCATCCTGTAAACCCCAAAGGCGTAAAAAATCAGGGTATTATAATAGAACTATCTAAACTTAAGATTAAATTCTTAAAAAGGAAAGCTAAAAGCATATGGTGGTTACACTGCAGTTGATGAAATTCAAATGCAAGCGCAAACCTTAAACTTATTACAATTTTAATGGAAATCATTTGAAATTGCAGGACATGAAGATGCCCCCAATAATCAAGAGATGTTTTTCTTCCATCATAGGGTAGAAGTAAAAGTCTAGGTAGGTAGATAGGTAGAAAAAGGTAGGTAAAAAGGGAATATAACATTACTTTAAAAAAATTGTTTAAAAAAATGTTACAGGGAAAAAATAAACCTATAATGTAGAAAGAATCTGGAAAGATCTGTTGATGGGTTGAAATTCCTATTGTGTCTATTTCAGCTATTATTTACATGCCTCTAAACATTTTACTGGATATATTGACAGCATGTACTATAATAACCTTTTCCAATTTCCCACAAAATACGTTGAACTATAACACACCGGGAGAACATTGTGCCAGGGTAGATAGGTAGCTAAACTTTATTTATATATTTACATATCACCCATCTCACTATTAAGTGACTAAAAAAATATAACTAAGATAGGAATCAATTTATAATGGGATGGATGTGAGGGAATTTTCTAGCCAACTGTAGCATGGACTGTCCCCACTGGGTCCCCGAACCAGTTGTCAGAGACAAATTTTCATGCCATTTCCGAGGGCCAAGAGGGTGGGTGAGAATTAGAGGTGAAACCCAACAGGTTCTAGTAGGTTCGCTAGAATCGGTAGTAAATTTTCTAAACAGTTTGGAGAATCAGTTGTTAGAAGAAATCTCTTTTTGTTTTTTTCCCATTTTACAGGTTTAATCCTGTAAGGAAGGCAGGAAAAAGACATTATGGTGTTTCTAGTCTCATCTTTATTGCCCTGCTTACAGAAACTGCCCACCCAGTCATAAGACCTCCCCTCAGCCATACCTACCAAGCCACGCCCACAGAACTGGTAGTAAAAAAATTGAATTCCACCACTGGTGAGAATATGCTTGATGGGCAGCATATTCTGGAGAGCAGAAGCTACTGTAGAAAAAACTCTTCTCTTGGACTGAAATTCTTTGGCCAAGGGCAGGGTCCTCAACATGCCCCTTCTGTTGGAATGAGAGGGGAAGGCCAGTACCACTGGGATGAGATTGTTCCTCAGGTAGCCTGGTCTCATGCCATAATAACAACACCTTGAACTGGATCAGGAAGCAAATTGGCAATCAGTGCAGTTGTGCAAAAATAGTGTCATATGGTCCACTGTCACAACCCCTAAAACTGATCACATTTCTGTATTAACTGTCCTCTTTAAGGGAAGCACCATATAAAGCTCATTGTCATAGTGCAAATGTGAGACAAGCAGGGTAGGAGTGACTTTACTACACACTATGACCAGTATGAGTTAGGGAAGCCACTATTGTAGCATCTGCTTTGGTTCTCAGACAAAAAAAGACAACCCAATGGCACTAAGTTATGGTAAGAAACATCTGTTGGTACAATAATCACTCTATAGAACCTTTGTACTCTTTTGGGCTACTTTTACCAAACTGTCCTTTTTCTTCTCAAAGTCAGCATATTTCCCCCAACACTCTGGGTCCTCATTTTACCCACCTTGGAAGGATGGAAGGCTTGAGCCAGTGAGAATCGAACTGCTGAATTGTAGGCAGTCAACAGAAGTAGCCTGCACTACCGCATTCTAACTAGTGCTCCACCCTGGCTCTTAAAACAAACCAGATGTTTTTTAAGTAAAATGTTCAATAGTCCCTGGTTGCTCTCAAGGTGAAATCAAGTTTTCCCAAGTTTTGGCATTCCCAGATTAGAAATAAACTCTTATTAAACATTTTATGATGCCATGGAAGGAGGACACGGAGCAAGTCTTCCTCTAAATATTTAAACTGAGACCACCTTGAGAGCAACCAGGGACTATCGATCATTTTACTTAAAATATCTGGTTTGTTTTAAAAGCCATGGTGGAGCAGTGGTTAGAATGCAGTACTGAGGCTACCTCTGCTGATTGCCAGCTGCCAGCAGTTTGGCAGTTCGAATCTCACCAGGCTCAAGGTTGACTCAGCCTTCCATCCTTCCGAGGTGGGTAAAATAAGGATCCTGATTGTTGGGGCCAATATGCTAATTCTGTGTACTGCTTAGAGAGGGCTGTAAAGCACTGTGTGTGGTATATAAGTCTAAGTGCTATTGCTAGGTACCTCTTTGGCTTGGAGCAACCTTTCCATTTGCATTGAAATATGAGATGCTGTGGTACCACAATGATGAAAGGAAGCACATCCTGCCTTGGCCATTGGCTTGGGAACTTGCAACCACTATCTCACAGGGATGCACAGCAAGGTGCTCTGTGCTACTGCTTGCCACCATAAGTGACTCAAGAAGTAGCTACATACTTCTCCCTGCCACACATTATGCAGGTAGTTATCGACTTAACACTAATCATTTAGAGACCATTCAAAATTACAATGGCACTGACCAATGTGGCTTACAAGAAATACTTATGACCATCCCCCATGTATTTAAAACAGTTGTAGCGTCTTGGGTTCATGTGGTTGTCATTTTCAGCCTTCCCATCCAACTGGAAAGTCAGTGCTGGAAGCCAGATTTGCTTAACAACCATGTGGTTCACTTAACAGCTGAAGGGATTTGCTAAACAACTATGACAAAAGATTCATAAAATTAGACATGGCTCACTTAACAACTGCCTTGTTTGGCAATGAAAATTTTGGCCCCAACTGTGGTCACACTTCGGTTTATAAATTCCTGGAAGTAGGTCAAGATGATTTGAGTCGTATTCACTGGATTTGGAAACAAAGGGCTTTTTAATTAAATGTAGTTGGTGTGTATATGTTTGTGTATTGTTCTGATTTATGGCAAATTATTCAACAAAGCAGTCTTTGTTTTTCAGTTCTCCAAAGAAGGACTTTCCTTGACTCTCTCTCTCCTTGTGCCATGAGTGGATAGTTGCATATTAACAAATTGGAAGCACTTTGTTTTCTAATGTTTCAGATGCAAGGCTGAATATTTTATATTTAAAGATGTTTTAAAGATGAATTGGGAGTGTTTTATATCACAGAGCTTTAGGATGAAACTTTTCATTTGAATGTTGTTTTGTTCCATTTTTATGCCTGGGGTTGACAGGTTGCAGCATCAAATTGATTAACAACCCAGAACAGCTTTAATGCTTGTGCACATGCTGTGGGATTTTGGTTTTTTTTTTCTTTTTCCAAAATTAATTTAGGAAATGAAGTCAAATTAGCTCAAATTTCCAGAATTGATTTGGACCAGAATCTTTCCATCCATTTTGATTTAGCATACTCATTTCTAGTCTTATTTTAGCAATTTCTTTTCAATTTTGGCAGTACAGTTTTGAACAAATGGTTGTCAATTGAAAACTACCTTTTATTGTTTAGTTATTTGGGATATTGGCTAGAAGATGAACAGAATTTATTTTATTTATCATATTTATATACTATAATTAGAATAACAGAGTCGGAAGGGACCTTGTAGGTCATGTAATCCAACCACTTGCCCAAGGAGGAGATCTACACCAGTGGTGGCGAATCTATGGCACACGTGTCGGAGCTGGTGCTCAGAGCCCTCTTTGTGGGCATTTGCACTGTCACTCCAGCTCAGCTCCACTGCATTTCTCCATGGTGTTTCTTGCTGTTGTTTGCCAGGAAACAGAAGTTTCCCTGAGAAAGATGAAACAGAAGCTCATGGAAAAAAAAAGATCTCAAATTTTGCAGAGCTGCAAGTATAGGAATGCCCTGCCTCCCACCAGCCAGCTGGTCTTTGGGTCTCCAGCCAGTGGTGAAATTCAGCTGGATCACACCACATCACCTGGTAGTGGCAATTTGAAATTGCCTCTAAAAGCAGTGACATGCACGCACACTGAACCAGTAGCAAAACCGGTCAGATTCCACCTCTGTCTCCACTGCACATGTGAGAGACTTGCAGTTTGGGCATTTGGTCTCCAAAAGGCTTGCCATCATTGCCATACACCATTTCTGGCAATCCAGTCTTGTAAGCTTCCAGTGGTGAAGCTCCCACCAACTTCCGAAGGCAACTTCTGTTCCATGGGTTGATTGTTCTCACTGTCAGAAAATTCCTCCTCATTCCCAGGTTGAATCTCTCCTCGATCAGTTTCCATCCATTATTCCTTTTCTGGCCTTCAGGTTCCTTGGAAAATAGCTTGACCCCTTCCTCTCTGTGGCAGCCCTTCAAATGTTGGAAGACTGCTACCATGTCTCCCCTAGTCCTTCTCTTCTCTAGACTAGCCATGCCCAATTCCTGCAACTGTTCTTTGAATGTTTTAGCCTCCAGTCCCCTAGATTAGATTGGTTAGGTACTACTCTCTGCTGTCATCAGCAAATAAGATGCTTTAGTTCAGCAGGCCCACAAGGGTTTTAGGGCCAAGGACCATCCTCTGAGTAGCGTTTCAGGGCTTGGATTCATAAAAAGTAGGTAGGGATTTAAAAGTTTGAGCATGTGACCAAAGGGATGCTGCAATGGTCATGTGAAGAATAGTCATATGTCACTTTTTCAGTACTGTTGTAACTTTAAATGGTCATTAAATGTTGTAAGTTGAGGACTACCTATTGTTAAAAATAAAGTACACTTAATATCATTATTTCCTGTTATCATTATTCTTGTGAGCCACGTTAAAATTTTCAATTGCATGATCTGACCTGTACCTATTTATATTCCTAGCTTATCCAGTTTTCTTGTTAAGTTTGAATGTTCAGTGTTTAAATGGTGTAGTTTTCTTTTTTCATGATGTTGTAAGCTACCCCAGAGTCATGAGATGGGCAACATATAAATAAAATAGATAGATGAT
>JAEANM010026537.1:0-10716 GCA_017656035.1 Myanophis thanlyinensis
CCAGCCAATGGGAAGCGCCGCTCCAGGAACCAATCGGCTTTTAGCAGGCTTCTCGCGCATGCGCAGTATACAACACCTTGTTGGTTTTTTTTTTTTTTTGTAGCAATTGGAAGTGGTTTGCCACTGCCTTATCATAGGAATTTGTTTTTATTTTAACTTTATTGTCTAGCTAACAGTCCCTGGAGTTAACAATCAGCCCTCTCTCCCCCATCAATGTACTTATCTGGGCCATCTCTTGAGTTTTTGAGCTAGTTGTTTCCACCTGCTGAGCTAGTTTCTTAAGTGGACAGCAATAACGTGAAATAAGAAGCTTCTTTTAATGTTATTATAGTTTGTTTTAACTGCTATGAGCCACCTGAGTTAATGTTTTCAGGTAAAATCGTGGATTTCCTTCTAGTGGATGTGAACGTTGAAAGGAGAAACATACGCTACAGAATGCATGTTGCAAGGCCCTAACAAAAGTCTTTAATATGCCCATTAGGTACATTCAGCTCTGCAAACTGTTGTGAAGGCATAGAAATAAGCAGCATTTTCCTGAGGTGAATTACCAATAAAGCCTTTTAGACAGCAACTCAAGAAGAACTCTGCTCGAGGCAAGCCTGGGGAAACACAAATCCTATTGTGCTTGTTGAAAGGAAGTGTGTGCAAGCTCCCTTAAGGCAATGTAAAATTTGCTAAAATGCAGGCAGACAATGGCAGTATCTGATATGGCTGCTTGTCTAAGTAAAGCAAGCTTGGTATATTGGTAATATAGTCTCAAAATGAGGAGGGTTCTGCTAATGTTTTGTGGTTGCTATATTCTATAGGCTTCTTATGTAATAAAAATAAAATCTAGAATGTATTTGTATTTTCTGTGTGCTTTTTAGGTTATTGGGATTTTAGGATATTTTTATTTATTTCAATTTGTTGTGTTTGTTAAAGAGTGGGTAAAAAGGTGTGAATGAATTAATGAATTATAATAAAATGTGGCTTTCAATACTATATTTGACAAGATACTTATCTTTTGCTGAAGAATTCTTCATGTACATGTTTTCTTACTCTTTGCTAACTAGTCAACTCCCCAAAACATCTACGGGAGGCAGTTGGTCAATTGCTAAGAAGGTTGTTGACACCTCCATTCTAAGCTGTATTTTAGCAAAATAGCTGACAGCTGCTGTAAGAGGCAGGAGTGATTATGGCAAAGTTTTGTAGAGCCTTAATTGAGCGAGAAAGTTCTTCATTGGCCACAGTACCAGAGCCATCAAAAATGGGTCTTAAATGTTGCACTGTGTATGAGATGTCAAAGATTTTTCTTACCACCAGAAGACTCAGTTCCCAAGAGAATCCAGTCAAGGGCTCTTGTCTAAATAGAAGTAATACATTTCCTCCTTTCTTGTGATTTATGGCAAAGCTACAAAGGATTTTCATAAACTGTGATGATGATAAATAGCTCCCCAAAGTTATAAGCTCACACAAACCTGAGAAGATAAATGTACCATATTATGACAATGTATTGGTTGCCCCTTAAATAGATAGAAGGACAATATTTAAAGTGCAATATTTTGCATACATGAAAAATATCATCTAGTTCTCCTGCAAACACAGATGCACAATAAAACTTTTTCTGCTTTTGAAGATATATTAAATATGTTCCAAATGAATCTTGATGGTAGTTTCACATGACAATGCAGTTCTAGTTTCCAGTGAAGCATTTAACTAAATGAGTATTTTAGTAACATTAAGTATCCCTTAGTGGGAAGTATACAGATTTATTTCTATGAATATTCTGCCCTGGGTCACAAATATATGGTGTAAAGGCATTAACAGTCCACTGGTGATAAAACACTCTAGACAGAACTTTCTTGATGTACCACATTATCTTAAATCTGTTCCTTTGACAAAGCAAATACTGTCTACTTTTGCTAAGGAGATGGGAGCCTATTATAAATCCCACAACTTGTTAACCACAGAAAGAAAAAGAAAAGTCATTCCATCTAGCTCAGTAGTCTTTCAACAATGAAAGTTGATATGATTCCTGCCAATTTCATGGATCAATAATCACTTCGTCATGCCTTTGCCTTCATTTAGGATATTTTTAGATTTTCCAGTCTTTCCCACAATTCTATGATTTCTTGATAGTCACTCATCCTTGTATCAGCTAGATCTGATCCAGTTTCACTTTTTGAGATCAGCCATAGGTGCTGATAACTACCTCAACTTTTTGCCTCTGCAATTTTTTAAAAAACAATTATCTTCTTGGTAGGAGAGTGGTATAATCGTGTCTTGACATGAAAGGGAAAGTAATGTTTTTTTTCTTATAAAAAATAAAACTAGGGTATCTATTTCTATTTGGATTGGTTTGGTTTCAGAATAATTTAAGGCACACTAAGACTCTCCAAAACTCATATTGGCTGGGAGTCCCTAGGAAACTGCATTCCCCATGTTTAGTAATTGGTGAATGTAATTTTGGTAAGATGGTAAGGGAAGGTTGCTAAAGCAATAACAAAAAGGGTTTGGATCTCACTGGCAAAAGCCCTTCATGACTTCTGAATAAGATTATTTTCAGTTCTAAAGACAAACAAACCTTCTGCAGAACATTGGCTATCTCAGCAAGATAGCCAATTTGGCCAAGGCTACTGTGTCTGGTCTTGCAGTCCTATCCAAGGATCCTCTTCCATTGTTAGCTAAATCTGAAAAAAAGAGTTATAGTCAATGGGATTCCTATGTAACATGTACCTTGTCCTTGACAGTCAATGTATTCCAATGACAGAAGAATTAAGGGGATTTAACATATCTTAAACAGCTTCACTGGCCTAATGAATAGAGCTATCGGATGAAATCTAAAACAAGTGAAGCTATCTTGTTGGAACTGGGGACAAGGGATGACCTAGGATGTAAAAAAAAATTCTAAAGTAATTATTTTTGCTGCATGGACTTGTCTGCATTGAATCAGAGGTCAGGAATGTGGCACTTCCAGACTTACCATGTTATATAGGAAGAGGAAAAAAGAGATCTCCTTCAGCTTAATTTAGATTCAAACATGTGACTGGATGGCATATGGAACAGGACTTAGCTAGACATCTGGACGAGCCGGAATATTGTCTAAAATGTACAAATGTTAAAAGATTGGCTGGGAATTGCTAGGAGGTTCTAGTTTAGGAAGAAGTGCTCAGCCCAACCCAGAATTAAATCACTTGATAGGAGATCTCTTCACAAGCTCCAAGCACCAGCAATGATAGGCTGTATCTCTAGAACATTTGATAGTGGCTCTGGATAGAGTTCCAACATTTTTCCAGTGTGCCCTCCAGCTTCCAAGTCCCCAGAAAAGAGGCAGGACAGTGTTCATCTAGTAATGTATGAAAAATAAAAAAGCAGTAAGATTTATTTACTAGAAAGGAGAAAAGCAGGCACCAAAACAAGAGACACAGCTTAGAAAAGGATATAATTTAGAATAGTTCTTTAAGCAAAAACTTCAGAGGGTGCAGAGTCCTGTAATTAAGTGACAACATAATGAGTGATTAAAGTGGTCTCCGACTATACATTCTTGGATGGGAATGCAACAGCTTCACTCACTGCTGGACTGAGGACAGCTCTTGTCTGAAATATGTTTTTGTTCCTCATTTTCTCAACCTTTCTTTCCTCTCAGATTTTTGTTAAAGATATCTTCTAGGATATATATTTTTTTAAAAAAATTACAAATAAATTCAGTTTCCGGTCTGCAAATTAGTTTTTTTCTTAACTGGATATTAAAGCCTGCAGATTATTTATCTCACATTCAGACATTCCTGAATCTTAAGTGGAATTGAAAAAGCAAAAAGGCAAAATTAAAACATTCTAGAGTGTGACTGTTTGGATCCTGGTGTTAATACCAGTGCAATTTTATTGGCAGTGTTAGGGGATTATTTCCACTGGCTTTTTCTCTGGTTCCCTCCCCACAACTTCCTATTCTAACCCTGGAATTCCCAGGAAGAATCTTAGTACTAACAAGAGTCAACCTTGCTTAATTTCCTAGATTAGCCAATATTTGGCTAGGGGCCATTAGCTGTTGAGCCTATTCAGGATAGTTAGGGATTACTCGAGTTCATTTATGCCAACATCGTTATGATATGACATTGCATCACGCTTCAGCGCAAAGAGATGTGATTTTTCACAATGGGATTTCCCACGTTTTAGAGATCAACCCAGCATTTTTCCTTTCAGGAACCATGCAGAAACTGTGCTCTGAAATGTTTCAAAACAAAGCCTTCTGTTAAACTGGGTTTAAATCAAATAACCTATATTTATAGTGATTGTGGCATATATTAGGATTACCTCTATAAGGCTAATATTTCCCCCTTTTGTCATATTTAAAATTTTCAATTTGGTAGAAAATTTTAAGACTGCAGTGGGGTTGAATTGATACCTCAAGAAAGTTCAAGAGAAACTAGAGCTACAACTTCTGTGATTTAGAATCGGTTCCCTCTGATTTTTGAGATGAAACCTGCCGGTTACAAATACTTGAATTGCAATCCGCTGAGCATAGGTAGTGCGATAGTCATAAGTGCAAGGAGAGATCATAAGTCATTTTTTTTCTGATGCTCTTGTATCTTTGATTTGTCATTAAATAATTTATCTTACCTGTAGTTGTTTTTCCTGTCTGGTTTACCTGGGAGGGCTGAAATATACCACTCTAATATTGGAGGGAGGGATTAAAACTCCTTGAAGAAAAATATATATTTCTGTCTACCTTTAAAAGGTTGCATTTTGAGAAGTATTATACTTCTATAAGCATATATTCATGCTGTTATATAATTGCAGTCTGAAAGTTCAGTTCAGTAGTATAATGTGTATAAATTCCATATTTAATTTCTTTTAAAGCTATTCTAGTTAAAAGCATTTATAAAATATAGCATTTCCATACCACTTCATATGGCCCTATACACCTTTTCCCTACCTGAAGGGTTTTATGCAGAGGCGAAATTCAGCAGGTTCTAGCAGGTTCACTAGAACCGGTAGTAAATTTTATAAGCAGTTCGGAGAAGAAATCTCCTTTTTTTCACTTTACAGGATTAATCCTTTAAGGAAGGCAGGAAAGAAACATTCTGGTGTTGTTTCTAGCCTAATCTTTATTGCTCTGCTTACAGAAACTGCTCACCCAGTCACATGACTACCAACCCATGCCCACAGAACTGGTAGTAAAAAAATAATAATTCCACCACTGGTTTTATAATATGTCCTCAAAATGTTCTGACTTTCAGTGGTTACTAGGCTAGAAATATAGCAACTGAACTTTAACATATGCTTTTCAAGTGTCTCTTGAAGAAGAATGCTAATACTTCTCTTTAAGACTTTTTGTAGCCACAGTGTTAGCTACTAAAAGAACGTATGGGGAATTGCCCAAACACATTGTGCTAAAGTGTATTTAAAAAGTCTGGAATATATCGTGATCAAGAATATATTGTGATCAAGGAGGAACAGCAACAGAGAAATTTGTTGAGCCATCCCAAAGCCTGAATGTTTACTTTAGTGCACATTTCAGAAGCCACTTAATCACATACAGAAAAAAATGTTTTCTTCGGTAGTTTAATATATATATAAAGAAAAGGAAAGGTCAGGAATTCCAGCAATGAAGATGGTAGGTGTGTACCACATCTCTTCAAATTATTACACAAATATGCAAATAAAGTTTTATGTGTAAAATGATGTGGCCCTAAGATGGCCTTGCATTGTATATACTGAACAAACCAAACTGTCTCTATGCATATAAGCTGAACAAAAGGATATTAAGACTTTTGCATATTTAAAGCAGAAGACATTTTTTAATACAGTAGGACCTACTCATAAGAAGACTTAAATAAGACTGAGGGAATAAACCTTATTCAAGAAATTCAATTCAATTCAATTCAATCCTTTATTGTCAATACACAACATGTGTGCAGCGAAATTGAATGAGCCTCCATTGGTACAATCACACAAAGCACAGAACACAGAATACATTCAAATACCAATAGTACTTAGACTTACATACCACTTTATAGTGTTTTACAGCCCTTTCTAAGCAGTTTACAGAGTCAGCATATTGCCCCCAACAATCTGGGTCCTCATTTTACCAACCTCAGAAAGATGGAAGGCTGAATCAACCTTGAGCCTGGTGAGATTTGAACTGCCAAATTGCAGTCAGCCGGCAGTCAGCAGAAGTAGCCTGCAGTGCTGCACTCTAACCACTGTGCCACCAAGGCTCAGAAACTAGGTTTATATCAGCATAAATATAGAAGGTGTTGTCAAATGAACCTTACGATTCTATGAAAACAAGCCACTTTTCTACAGCTGGTTTTTTGCTTAGTTAGTTGGCAAGGGGAATTCTCATTAAAATCTTATTCCGTACTAACATTACATAGTCATTGCCTTATGATACCTTACCTGACACAAATGTAGTTAAATTTCTGGACAGAAAAATTCAGTACACATTCCTTTCTGTCCCCCCGCCCTCCTAGGATTGTACTAAATGGAGAAATCCTTGGTGGAAAGGCTAAGAATTCCCCAGCTGAACAGACTAGGGAGTACCAGGAAATTTGGACTGATAGTTTGTTGTGTGTTTCCTTAAAACAAATCTTTAGAATAACAGATTACTGATAAGGCAGCTTTTTCTTCTGTTTGTAACGCATGCCCTTCCTGACTCCTTCGAGCAGCCAAGTAAAGCATAAATGACTAAATCCGAGAGATTGCTAATAACTATTTGAAGGAGGGACTAGTGCAGTGTTTCTCAACCTTGACGACTTTAAGATGTTTGGACTTCAACTCCCAGAATTCTAGGAGTTGAAGTTCAAACATCTTAAAGTCGCCAAGGTTGAGAAACACTGCAATAGTGCATCCACTCTTTAGGAGCCCTATCCTGGATCCAGCTATTTTTGACAACTTTGACAGGTCTCTGGTGTTTATTTTTCAAGGGAAGTTGTAAGAAGACAGTGAGTACTCAATGACATAATAAACTGGGGGGGGGGGAATTATCTAGATTCATACCAGTTGAAATTCATACCAAGTCTCAGGATGGCAATGGTACACTGGCCAATCTAGTAGAGCCCACACTGGGAATTTAATGAGGAAAAGGACCCTCTTGATCCTATTACATTTTTGATACATTGGTTAGCATCAACCATTATAGCTTTCTGAACCACCATTAAGTATTGGAGGTTGGTGGACATCATCTCACAGTGCTTCAGTTCCTGCCACACCGGAGTGGCTGGTTCCAATCAATGATCACAGAAAAGCAGCACTAGAGGCTATAGTCCCCATGCTAACATGGGGTACTGAAGGGTTTGGTTTTCTTGAACGTTACTTGAAATTTGGGCGTAGGGCATATATCAGTTTGGGGTTAACTTTAACCAGTAGACTGAGGACTCAAATTTATTTTACTACCTTGGGTTGAGACAAATGTGCCATAGACACAAGACAGTGTTTGACAGTTGTCAGAATCAGATGGGACATACAAGCTCCCATGAAATTCTTCTAAGACTAAATTTGAATTTTCATCAATAAACATTGACTCAATCTAGAAACAACAGTCATACTTCTCTTGAAGTTGTCCCATGACTCAAGGGACTTTCTGGACTCATGGGGCCCTTTAAAAGGGTACCTTTGCTGATCTTCTAATTGAAGTCCTATCTTAGCCAGAACGCCCAGGTGATAGTTACTTGTGCTCTTATCATCACACAGTTGGATTAATGCCGTGTGGTGTACACCCAGAGCCTTTGGAAACAGTCCAAAAGGATGGATATTTTCTCCAAATGTCATACCTTTCTGCATCTTGTCTTCTATTATCATTATTGTTTTCTCAACTATAAAATACTGTCAGATATCAAATAAATGTCACAACAGGTATAAAAATCAAATACTGAAATCTTATTGGTATGTTGACATAAAAACATTAATAACAATAATTTATGTAATTGAGGGATTCACTTTCCTGCTAATGTGTAGGTCATATAAATCAACATCTGTAAAGGATTAAACTGTGGTGGGGAAGGCAAAACCTCTACAATGGGATTTCTTACTGTGTATTTTATAGATATTCTGCATCTGTAAAATATATGCTGCAATCTAATTCTATCCACTTAATACCGTTTTTCATCAGAAATCATGGCTATGCGTTGGAACAACGAGCTCAATTTTGCAATGAAATGGTATTCCACTCCTGAATTTTGCTTTTAAACTTGGGATAGGTATGAGAAATGTATCTAAGCATTCCAATTCGACATACAGTTGAGAATATTAGCGGTTATCTCAAAGCCCAGCTTTATAAGCTAACCCATGAATGTATTGATTAACTTTAAGTGGCATAATATCTCTTGCCACTGCACACTCCCTAACATTAAAGAGGGGGTATCTATTCCTGTACAAATATATTGAAAATGTTTATCATCCTAACTATATTTCGATAGGAAGAAAGTAAAAGGATGGGATTTTGAACTGAGATTTAGTTATGTGCTGGAGATGATGCTTAACTGAGCTGCAGGTGGATTGAAAATGACAATAGCAGTTCAGCGGAGATCACAGAATAGGAGAAAAGAATGAAAAGAAAGAGAGGACAGAAAAATATAACAAAGATCTTAAATGAAATCAATCATCTTCCTGCTCACAATAATTTTTAATCAAATTACAGATATCCATTTCTGTATTATATCGGCCACTACATAATATAAACCCCCAAATTTACTAGGAGAAAATGCAAAATTATTATGATATATTGATCCCCCAGCTATTCTTCAAACAATCTTTCCTCTTCCCAGAGGTTTCAGTTTCTATTAGATTATCACTGAGTTTTTATAGCAAAGGGATAATATTTCCCTCAAGGCTTATTTTTTGTATTTTTATAAGCCTTTAACATAAGTTGATTGATATATCCTTCTTCATGTCATCCTGTTCTTTGTATAAGTTGGAATTTTTACAGAAAAGTATCCATGATATGCTTATTTCATGGTATGGCCCATTTAGTCACCAATCTCTTACCTAAATACATTTCTGTTGTTTTATGAAATTGGAAACCATGTTTTTTTTTTTCTCATTTAAAGCAAATCTTTGAAATACTGTATGGAGAAAATGGATAGATTCCTTACCACGAACAGGTGGATGAACATGTTAATATGGAATGATTTCTGAAAGGATTTTCAGTGGTTAGTCTGATAGTTTTACATAGTCAATTTTACCTTTTATAATATATAAGAATGGAGTACTTCTATTTGCTACTATTTGTGAGACTATTGTGAAACAGATTTTTTATTAAGTGGATAGAAAGTGCTATTTTTATTTTTTTTTGTTACAGTTTAGGACAATTTTGTTAAGTGGAGAAACATCACATTTCATGAAATGGACAGAAATCAGTCCAGCTAATAAACAGCTAAACCAGTACTTCTCAAACTTGGCTAAATTACCCAAAATTGGCTTAAGAATGTTTTTTCTTTGGGTAACTGCAAACAAACCTATTATATAGTCATTACATCAATATTTAAACTGACTTAAAATATTTTACCTACATGGGGCAAAAAGGACTTTCTGATTAGGAGTTTTGGCTTAAACAGGGTTTAATTATTATTTTCTCCTTAGAAATTTTTTATAACTTTTTAAATTTTTAATTCTAAAATTTTAACTCTAAGATTTAATTTTTTTATATACTGTTTTATATTTTGCTGTTTTACTGTACACTGCCCAGGGTCCCTCTTTGGGGGAAATGGATGGTTTAGAAATGGGAGTGAATAAATTGAGTTATGACGGTTTTTCACACTTATTTCCATTGCAGCATCTCCATAGTCATGTGATCAAAATTTTGATTCTTGGCAACTGATTCCTATTTCTAACAGTTGCAGTATCCTGGGGGCAGTGGTAGGATTCAATTTTTTTACTACCGGTTCTATGGGCGTGGCTTGGTGGGCGTGGCTGGGGGGTGTCATGTGACTAGGTGGACAGTTTCTGTAAGCAGAGCAATAAAGATTAGGCTAGAAACAACACCAGAATGTTTCTTTCCTGCCTTCCTTACAGGATTAACCCTGTAAAGTGGGAAAAAACAAAAGGAGATTACTTCTAACAGGGAGGGAGCAAGGAAGGAAAGGAGAGAGCAAGGAAGGAAGAAAGGAAAGAAGAAAGGAAGGAGAGATGGGATAAAGAGAGAACTATACCCATTAGAGAATAGGTTGCCATGGCAAGTCTTCACTAAATGATTCATATTCATAAACAAATTAACCAGGCTAAGAGAAATAAATATTTATAGAATCATTGAAATGCATGTTTCCATACTGTGCACTAGTAAATGCAAATGTCTCACGGGATTGAAGACTCAATAAACTGTAGAAAGTACATTATATAAAGCACAATCTGTCACTTACATATTGAATTTACTGGTATAAATGCATACATTTCTACCCAGAATCCACTAGAGAGTACTAAAAAAGACAAATATAATTTCAGATGCGCTGATCCTGTTGCACATTCTTATTTGAGAGGTTTCAATGTCCTTTCAGAACAGTTGAAGAAATGTCTGATGATTTGCTGTTTTGTAGATCTGCAAATGCTCATATTCTTGTCCAACATTCTTCTGATGTGCCTCAACAGATCACAGATCATATAATAACTAATATATATATATATCATTAATAATGCTTTCCACAGGCTTGCAAACTTTAATTTGAGGGGAATTTAAAAAAGTGAACTTTTTACTACGCAAATATCCTTCTTTCCATTGTCACTGAATGTAATCTTACCTAAAGT
>JAEANM010026539.1:0-10716 GCA_017656035.1 Myanophis thanlyinensis
TCCATCCATCCATCCATCCATCCACCATTCATCCAACTATATCTCATTTACTTTCTTTTTCCTCTCCAGGCCAACATGAAATTTTGAATTTCACCACTGGCCTGTGCATACTGTATGCTGGCAGCCATGCTAAGACTTGTGCATGCTGCTCTGCTTTGCCTGGCTCAGCAAACTTTACCTATTTTTTTAAATTAAAAAAGCAGGTTTCTACTACTTCCCCCCACCTCCCACAGCAACTGTAACTCTTTTCAACTCAGAAATGAATACACACATATTGTAAGCTGTCCTGCACTATAGACAGTGGTTAAGAAGCTCCTTGTTGCATTTCCAACATCAAGGTTCTTGATAAATTACTATCAGACTTAGAAAATCTGGTATCACTGGATCATGTTCAACAATTTTGTTGAATTAACATTAACTAAAATATTTTTAAATTGGATTTTAAATAAATGTGCAATTAATTGTTACAGTTTTGGATTTTACTGTTACTATCTTCCTTAGTGGGTCATGCAAACCACTATTCTGAATAATGCTATTTATAGGGGGGGAGTGGGGGCAGAGGTGAAATTCAGCAGGTTCTAGGTTTGCTAGAAGAAATCTCATTTTGTTTTGTTTTTCCACTTTACAGGGTTAATCCTGTAAGGAAGGCAGGAAAAAAACCATTCTGGTGTTGTTTCTAATGTAATCTTTATTACCCTGCTTAAAGACACTGCCCACCCTGTCACATGATCTCCCAGCCACACCTACCAAGAGATACCCACAGAACCAGTAGTAAAAAAAATTCCACCACTGGGTGGGGGACACTGAGGATCAGTTTGTAGCACCAAGGGGGCGGTGGACTGAAAAAGTTTGGGAACCACTGCTCTAGAGGGCTTGACAAGACTTACATACTGAATCAAGTACTGTTGTATCTTCTGTGAGTCTGGTTCATGTTTGATCTATGCTTTGAGTTAGGACCTGTCTTCAGGATAACCATGATTCTATGACCATGATAGCGACATCTATTCTTGGCATCTTATAATTCTGTTAATGTAGTTTTTCCTTTAGTAAGGAAATAATTAACTCAAGAAAATTTTGAATCAAGATTTTTTAAAAATATAAATCTTTATGTAATTTTACTGGTATAATCTGGTTTAATGTATCCAATACCACAAAACAATTGTTCACATACAGCTCTTTCCTCAGCACAATTTACAACAAGAATAAAAAAATAATAATCCAGTTTTAATTCTCCAGTATAGTACATTAAATAAGAGTTTCTTCTGGCTAAATAGAGCAGTAAATGCACAAAATATACAGAAAAGGGTAATTACTAATGGATCTGAAGCATGAAGATAATCCATTTTAAAGAAGAAAGGTGAACTTTATGATGAATATAAAAGCAAAGATTGAAGAAAACAGTGTGTATTTATTAAAATAGACAATGCTGTGCATGTGGATCCTGATTTTGATAGGAATAGTCAGTTATCCATAAGAGCTCCTGTGGCATTTTGAAAATATGGAATTTGTTTCTGCCCACTTTGCTTTAAAAAAAAAACCCTAACTATGGGATGCAGAAAACCATGATTGTAGCTCATGGTTTTCAGGTTCTGTATGATCTTCCAGTCTCTAATTCATCAATTTGTTCCCATGCTGTGCAACAGCCTGGCCAGCAGGCCTTTAAAAAGGGATTCATAGATCCAGAAAGGGAAAGAAAATGTGTAATTTTATGAATGTTGTGTAAATTTGGCAGACTTTGCTATTCATCCTAGAAAGATAGCCAGATTATGGAAGATCATTTTGCTTGCCTATCTGTCTGTCCATCACAATCCAGTATTTCTGATCTAACTTTTCTTGTTTGCGCTGGGAGAAAGTTTTGAATAACTATAACAAGTGGTTAATATATTTACCCGATTCTATAACTTAGGCTTTCAAGTTATTTTAAAATCATCTCTGTACAATGGGCAAAGCGAGATTTATGACAAGACTTAGTGCTTTCCATGTATGGTAGGTGTGCTAAAGATAATGGAATCTATTTTGTAAGTATATTGAAGCATTTTCTTTTTATTTTCATACCCCTGAACAGTCTGAGCAGAAAAATAATATAAATCCAACTCTTCAGACATTTGTTTCTTGCTATGTAATTTAAAAAACTGATGGAGTTTGCATTTTGTGGCACATTTCATTCAGCAAAATGAAAATAAAAAACAACAAGTGATGGTGCAAATAACAGCAAACAAACAAGGCTGTTAGAGAATAAATTAGTCAAGTCTCCAAAATACAATTAGGTTTGCATGTTCATAGGCTGTTTGGAATAAACAAGGCAAATATCCTAAAATATCCTAGCTTAAAACTGAGCTGCTCACATTGTGAAGTAATGCAAGTCTGCTATGATTTTTTTTTAACCAGCTCTATTTGTTTGATCTATTGGGTCACTATTTCAGAGACATTTCCTTACCTAAAAGAGAAACAGAATGTCCACAGGCTGGCAAAATAGCAGTAGATGCAGGAGCAACTTACAATTTATTGCTGGCTTCTCCGTTGACTTTCTTTTTGGGAAGTGGGCAGGGAACATTTGGAATGAGTTTCTGAAATATTAATCCCATGGAAGTTATGGATCCTGGTCGCAACTCTGCCAAATTTCAAGCCCTAAGGTATTCTGTGCTATCATCACCTCAGAAGAGTTCATACTTCCTGCTGGTTTCCTCATTGACTTGTGGAAGCTGGCAGGGAATATTCTTTTTTTTCCACATAAAAATATAAACTGGTGCCATTTCCCCTCCTCTCATGACCCTCAGGTGAGCCCCAAGAACCCCCCTCTTCCTTGGCTGATCCACAAAACTGCCTGCCACTTTTTGGGAGGAGGGAGAACCAAGGAAACTCCACACTAAAGAAAATTGCACTGACACCAATGGAAACACTCCGTTCTCTATTTCCAGTGGCCATTTCCTTTTAGGGAGAAAGAGAGCTCACATCTGTAGCAACCCCCAGCTAGGCCTACCTGCCCAGTATTTGAGTTTTTTTATTCTTTTATTATCCACCACCATGAAAATATTTCAAATTTCAGCCTGAGTTCCAAAGCAGCCAATTGCTGCTCACCCATCAAGCTTTGTTGCCAGCCAACAGGCTGCAGAAGCCAGAGGTAGGCAAGAAAATGTCATGATCATGTGATCTTAGCCAGTCACAGCAATGTGACACAGAACATGAAGTAGTCACAAATTTCAATCTCACGGAGTAATGGGTCCTGAGTTTAGATGCTTTCTATTTGTTAGCTCATTTGTTAGCTAGTTGTTGCTCTATCATGAACCATTTCACCCAAACAAAAAGAAACAGGAATAAAGTAGTATATTGTAGTGGATGCCCCAGAAGCTGTCTCAGATCATGAGAAAGAGTCAACTTCATGAGCTTTGGAGCAGGACATGGAGAAGCATCTTGAAGATGCGGAGGACCCTGAACCTGGCAGGGTTGGGAAAGAGGAGGAGGAGAAGCTAGGAGTCTCAGAAAGGGCTGAAGAGATGAGCATCTGGCTGATAAAAGAGAGTAGAGATGTACTTGCCGCCAGAAGACTTAAAAGACCAGCCAGAAACAGTGGGCAGAGCTGCAGCTGGATGAGGAAGAACCATATTGCAGGGCATGAGGGCCAAGAGGAGGTACAATGGAGGTCAGTGAGTCTATTTGTGACAAGATAGCCTCATTCTTCCTAATGAGCTACACCAGCCAGTGGTTATCTATGGTAGTCCAGTATGCAGAGTAAAGCAAGGCTCGAAACAATTCATCCATTTTTGCCATGCATCTGTTTTTCCATCTTGACTCTAGCCTTTGGATTTAAGCTTTGACTCTGTTACTGGACTGGATTTAAAGTTTCATGATTTGTGGTCTAATCGTGGACATGTCTTGGGACTCCAAACCTGGTGGGTGACTTTATGGGCTTGCACTGTGTTCTCGGACTTGAGGATTGGACTTATTGGGTTTTGTGCTGATTGCTATGTGAGGTGAATCCTGGGGGATAATATTCAGGGTTGGTGAAGCCTCAGTAAAGACTTCAGACTCTTGTAGTGTGTTTGTGTGTGAATGGGACAGGACATATATAGATTAGAGGCTAGTCTGTAGAAATCCAGATAGCCACTCAATAGTAGCAAAAAGGCAGGGAAAGGTTTTCTTCTATATTGTGGATAACTGAAGTTTTGTAATCTGAGCCTTGTATGGCAGCCTGGATTTAACATCAAATAAGTCTACGTGGCAGCCAGTTTGGTGTAGTTGTTAAGGCACTACTTTTCAGTGTGTGTGTGGATGAATACCTCTTCTAAGAAAACTGCAGGGACTTGCACAGAATTGGACATGATTGAATGGAAGGAAAAAAATGTCTACAGTCATGTAAGATGGACAGGAAAATATTGTATATTGTGGGATGCTAGTTTAACTGTCCTATAAACTTTATATGTTCTTTGGTCTATAATCATATTGGGTTAAATATAAAGCAGCCAATAAAGCTGGCATGACAAACCTGTGCATTCTCAGGGCTCCTTCCCCTCTTCTTTATATGGATGTCAATTAAGAGACCTGTGGCAGGTGGGTGGTAGCATATTTATATCTGGTAGTTCTCATAAATGATCTTGGCATAGTTTAGCTGAATTCATAAAGCTGTGTATTGATTGAGTTTGGTAAGGCAATTAAAGGATTGTCGCTAAGCAACAATTAGTGAAGGGTGGTACTTTATCTATGAATGTTCCTAATCAGATGGATACAAAACATGACCTTGCAAGGTCTGAATGCATGTTTACATACTTTTCATATAGGAGTAGAGTGCAATGAATTCTTTTTTTCTGTAGAAACAGAATGAAGCTTAACGCTATAGACTTATAGTTATTACCGTAATTGAATATTGCATTTGTCAATACATTTAGTGAATGGTATGCACATTGGGGAGGTCAGGTTTGCAGAATAAATGCTTGTTATAGTAGAGAAAACTAGATAATTGCTTATTTACAAGAGTAACTGCTGAATATAAACAGCACCAGCACCTAAGGGTATCTGTGCATGCCTACTTGCAAATGTGCAAAAACAAACACAGATTTTACAAAGCAAATTTCTGTTTTGTTTGGTTTTTAACATAATTGATGGAACACAAAACAAAACGAAACAAAAAGCTTCAGGTACAGAAATTCCCACATCATGCAATTGGATTTCCATAATGGCTATTTCTCTGTGGATATATTTTTCAAATTTCTTTAATTTTGTAAATGTATGGTTTTCTTTTCCTAAATTACTTTCTGTACTATATTAAAAGAACTGTTACAGAAGTAGGTATGGTTTTAATCTGTCATGGAGTACTTTACTGTTTCTGAACAGTGTTGGCTGCTTTAAGATTTCAACTTAAGACTTCAACTCCCATGATTCCTCAGCCTGCAGGATGGCTGGGGGATTATTGGGAGTTGCAGTCCACCCAATTTAAAGCTGCCAATGTTGAGAAACATTGCTTTATCTGATTTAGTATTTAGATTTATTCTTGCTATTTATTGTATGTCTTTCAAAGCATAGGCCAAGAAGGACAGTTTGTGTAAGTTTTACTAAACAGTAAGATTAGGCAAGGAATTGAGTTAGAAATTGGTTAATATTTTTGAGCATAATTACATACTGACCTTGATGCTATTGAAAAACTTTTTGGTTAGGGACCTTCTCAATAAATCTTCCAAAACTTTTAGATAAATAAATAAAATACTATAATGGCAAGATGCCCTAACCTTGGCAGTATTCAACATCTAGGATGATTTTTTTTTTTTGTTAAGGATAATGCATTATGTAGCATAATAAGATTTATCTCCATTACTTACTTTGCTTGTTAGAAAGACGTGACTTTTTGCAGTGGTAAGCAACCTCCTGTTCACATTGTTCTGCATGGTTAATTGTAGCCTGGAGCTGTTCTAGGCTGGCAGCATATTTGAAAAACACACTGTGAGGGTTCTCTCGATTAGCAGTTTTGACTCTGGTTAACTCCGTGTTGTTGTGCTGTATAATTGTCCAGGTGGTATCTTAAAAGACAAAAGAAGATGGACATTGTAAATCAGGCATACACTCAATGGAAGTGAGCCAGCAGTTAGGTAAAAATCCTTAATCCCACCATGTAGATGGGGGTGGGTGGGGTGGAATTGACAAATTTTATCAACCATCTTCTGTATTGTTAAAGGTATCTGCTTCCTATTTTCTCTTTCTCTCTTGATAAATATATTTTAGTCTTACCAGATCTGTGAAAAGCCAGATAGCTATTTGTTGGCAGTGGGCTTACATTTTCTGCATCTCTTTTCTGCTATCTTAGTCAAGAATTGGTAGCTGAAGGTGATTACCTACACACAATGCTGCAACACAATGCATTGTAAAGAATACAAAATGTCCTTCAGTTTTAGGTTGTGTTATAGCTAACTTTTTATTAGTTGATCCTTTTTTGTCCAGTTAAATTCAATTTCATTGCACACATGTTGTGCATTGACAATAAAGGTTTGAATTGAATTGAATTGAATTGAATTGCCTTTTGTGCATTCCAATTTGGTACTATCAACTAGATCAGCCCATTTACTACATTTATTTATAGGGTAATTTTTCTGAATAAATTCAAATCTATATCCTACAATGAAGTCTTTTACTGTTCTTAAGAGGACACCTTGGCTTCAGCTTTTTTGTTTATGAAAATTTAGGCAGGTTTGGCAGCAAATAAACATTATTAAAGACATGTTGATCTGTTGTAGCAAGAATATATGATGAGGTGATTCATGTCAATAATAAACATTAGCACTTTATTTGGTTATTTGGTTGTTTATATATTGGGTCAATAATCTATAGCTGATTATATACATTAAGTAACCCCTGTAACCACACAGAAGCCTTATATTCATTTGGCATGTTTAATTTTACTCTTAAAAGTCAGCTCAGCTGAAGATAGCTGGAAAAATTATATAAAAATGTTTAAACATTAAATTATTCTTTACATAAAGGTTAGGCTCTTTTAAATAATGAGATTGAAAAAGGAGAAGCCTTTACTATTCTATCCACAACTAAACTGGGGCATAAGGACAGTGCTTCCCATTCAAGGGTTGACATTGGATTGGAAGCTTTGGGCTTGAAGCTTATGATATTGAAAATGATTTCTCTGAATACCAGAGGATAATGAGATCTCCCTTTGCAACTACCTGAGAAGAAAAGTTACATGAATATCTATGACAAGGGAGCAGTGTTAAAAAAAATATGGGCATCTGTCTGGGAAAAGGGAAGGAGGGCTGTGAAGAAACAGGAAGAAAACAAAAACTGAAGATTCATCCTGTCAGAGCGCATTTCTTGAAGGGGAACTGATCAATGGGATTTGCTTAATACATTGAATAAGGAGTGACTGAAGAGAACAGTGGCAGCTGTTCGTAGATATACACAGATGACTCAAATTACATTTCACTTCAGCTGTTTGATCCTTGAAGTGTTTAAATTAAAACCCTTTCCGGTCTTTGATTTGACAAAAAATAATAATAATGAGCAGTTGGGTTTCTAGTTCCCTTTAAGAGGTATGCCAGTGGTTCCAATTGTTCATTACCAGGACTCTTGAATGAATGGCTTTCAATATTAGCATTGTGTTTAATATGCCTGGATTCTGAACATGGTGAGCTGCATTTTCCTTTGGTCAAATGCTTTCTAGATTTGCAATTCAAACCTTTATTGTCAATGCACAACATGTGTGCAGCGAAATTGAATGTCATTTTTCACAATTTCTAAAATTGCATGGCATCAATAATTATATTAATTATTAATTAATCATATATAATAATTAATAGTTGAGAATGGTAACTGAAAACTTGCAGATGGCCATAACAATAAAAATAAAAAGGTGTCTATATAAATTGGATATGTAAGCCCGTTCTTAAAAATCCCCAGAAAAGCAATGCATGTTTACTATTTTAATCTGAACTTTATGGTCACCACCAAGTTGCCTCCCACCTCCTTTGCTTCTCAACATTATGCTTCTTCCAATTCATATTCTCACCTCCCACTTACAATCTCTGTTCTTGAAGTTTATCTAAAGACCATGTTGATATGACTGCACCAACTGCTTCAATAGTAATGAAAGGAGGAGGGCTGACATTATCCAGAAAGAATTTACAATTATATTTGGAAAGAGGGCCAATGTGGAGCTAGTGGGTATTCACCAAATAGGCTGTCACCCTGAGCCTACATCAAGAGGAAAAAAAGCATGACATAATTTTGAAGGATTGTAGTATAGGCTGGGGTAGGCAATTATGGCTCCTTCATGACTCGTGGACTTCAACTTCCAGAATTCCTGAGCCAGCCATGCTGGCTCAGGAATTCTGGGAATTGAAGTCCATGAGTCATGAAGGAGCCATACTTGCCCACCCCTGGTATAGGCTATTCATGCTGATGACTTTACTGCTCAGTAAATGATGCTGCAAAAAATGTGCATTGTTATTATGATATTGCCCTTGACTATACTGCTATGGTTTACTTCTGCAGTACTCTAATGGAGTAAATTAGGTGCTTAGTGATGAATGAGAAACAACGCAAATAAGAGAGCTGTTGATCCTTTATCTGATACTCAGCGTTGGAGGATTGTTTCAAAGCTTTCTGACCGAACATCATCAAAAAACCACAAGGGAAAAAAAAAACATTATTAATTCTTTATATGTGTTTTGGATTTTTTTTTCAACTGTACTAAGTTAATGAGATATATTTGTCTATATGCTGTCATATTTAAGGAAATTATAGAGCAAAGCTTTTCAGAAATAAAACAAGTAAATTATTCAGTTCTCTCTTTTATCCTTGGTATGTACACAATACCTATGCCATAGCAATCTAAATGTATCTGCACTATTCCTATCTGCTATTTTATATCTTTACATTATAATCAAAATCCAGTTTTCTCAGCACAAATCATGGTGAATGGAGATATGACAGGAAAATTTGATATACAGAAGGGGACAAGGCAGGAATGGACAGTCCCCTCTCCTGTTTATTTTAACTTTGGAAGTGTTGAATAGAAATGTTAGATAGGAGGATATAATTGAAGGATTGGAGATTAAAAGGGAAAAGTATAAATTATAGACCTTTGCAGATGATTTGGTTTTTATTTTAGAAAACCCTCAAAACTCAGGACCTAAACTGTTAGAGAAAATAGAAGAATATGGAGAAGTGGCTGGTTTGAAAATGAATAGGGAAAAGACTAAAATGTTAAGAATCTAACCACTACATGAAAAATGAATTAGTGTATAAAATAGGTATTCAAATAGTAAAAACAGTGAAATATTTAGGAATTTTTTTAACAGCACGATGTGGAACAATTAAGGGAGATAACTATGATAAATTATTACAAGCAATTAAAGTAGATATGGAAAAATGGAAACATCTGTCGCTATCTCTGATGGGAGAATAGCTGTTATAAAAATGAACATCTTACTGAGGTTATTGTATTTATTTCAAACGATACCAATAAAACTGGAGAAAAAGTTTGTTGATGATTTAAACAAGATGATGGTGAATTATATATGGCAGGGGAAGAGAGTAAGGATAAAACTAAAATTGTTACAAGATGCAAAAAATAGAGGGGCTTCGGATTACCAGATCTGGAACTTTATTACCAGTCAGTAATACTTTCATGGGTTAAAGAAAGGATAGAACTGAGAAATAAGAGATTATTAACATTGTAAGGTCATGATTTACAGCTGGGATGGCATGCATTTTTACAGTACGGAAAAAATAGGATTCATGGATACTTCCAAAGACACTATGTTAGAAATGTGTTATGGTTAACGTGGGAGAAAATAAGACAACAGCATTATTTGAAAATCCCTGTGTGGTTATCCACAACAGAAGCATTTACACACCCAAACTTGGTAGACTGAAGAAACATTATTAGATATAAAGATATTTTAAATGTAAGTGGGGAGCTCAAAGCAAAACAAGAATTGAATGCACAAGGAATCAATTTGTCTTGGTATACACAAATACAAATACATCACAGATATATGAAAGACCTGAAATTATATGGGTTTTATAACGATTCAACAGAATTAGATCAGATAGTAAGAGGAACAGATGATAAGCTAATAAAGATTTACAATTACTTACTGAGTGGAAAATTAGAGGAAGAATAAGTTAAAGAAACAATGATTGCCTTTTGAAATTTTGGTTACACAATAGATTTAGATCAATGGCAAAAATTATGGGAGAGAAATTATAAAGCAACGATGTTAACAGCTTATAAAGAGAACCTATATAAAATGTTTTATAGATGGCATTTACCCTCGGCGAGGTTGGCAAGGATGTTTAAGAACAAATCGGTCAAATACTGGAAATGCCACCAAACACTGGGATCTTATTATCATATGTGGTGGACTTGCCCAATGACAAGAAAATTTTGGATAAAGATGCATACATGGTTAGAAAAAATGACTAAACAACACTTAGAATTGAAACCAGAGATCTTTTTATTGGGCATGACACCAGAGAGTTATAATAAAGATAATGCTTATTTGATAATACATGTATTAACAGCGGCGAGAATAGTATTTACACAGAATTGGAAACTCAAAGAAACACCTACAGAGGGGGAAGTGATAAAAAAATACTGGAATGTACAGAAATGGACAGATTGACTATGGAAATAAAAGATAAAAATATAAATGAATTTAATAAGAGATGGGAAGCTTTCTATCAATGGTTAAATAATAGAAATAAGAAATAGCTAGA
>JAEANM010026540.1:0-10716 GCA_017656035.1 Myanophis thanlyinensis
GCCTCTCTCATCTTTTTAAGTGGGAGAAATTGCACAATTGGTGGCTGACTAAATACTTTTTTGCCCCACTGTATATTGCTAAGCTGTTCTAAACTGAATCCAAAGCACTTCACAGTTCACCATCCTCATCTTCATGCATACCACATAATCCTTCTAAAATGGAAAATCTAAATTATATAATTAATTTTGACCACTCTATTTGCCTGGGTTGAGGCTGATAAAATTCATGATTGAGCAGAAATGCAGTTGAAATTGAATTAAAACTCAGATTCCCTTGTTCCAACTTTATGTTGCATGGATATTGTGTGCAGTATTTATTTAGAGAACCTAAAACATTAGTGTTAAATAATGTGTAAAATAAGTATATTTTAAGTTCTCTCCTAAATTGTAGCAAGAAATGAACTGTTTCCTCTGCAGTACTTCCTACCAGCAGTTGTAAATTTTTATTTTTAAAGAAAATTATCCAAAGTATACTAGAATACATCTATCATACATAAAAGAAGTCTATGGTAAAAACCCTAATATATTAATTTTAAAAAAATCATCCAAATGTTGGAAGCTTGCAGAATTAAGATTGGCTTACATTTGCAGGTGTCAGGAGCAGAAAAAGGCTTTCTAAGATCTCGATAATAGCCTGGCTTGCAACGTTGACAGTGCTGTCCTTCAGTATTATGTTGACAGTGGTCACAAATGCCCCCACTTTGGTTCCCTGATGCCAGCCATGTGTCCATATCAAAGTGACAAGTATCAGAGTGCCCATTGCATTTACAAGCTGAAACATAATTGTATGATTATGTTCATTGTAAAATGAGCAGATTGTATTACTATCTGGTTTTTCTAGTATATTTAGCTTGTCAAATGTGAAATTTCTAAAATTATCATTTTATTTGGATGGATAGATGGATGGATGAATAGATGGGTATAAGTTTTATTTAAATAATATTTCCAATAAAATACTGTAAAAGCAAGAAAGTACAATAAAAAATCATGTTCATTTCAAAATGTTAATTAAATTTCAAATCTGTTTTTCTTGGCATACATATAGGATCACTGCAAACAGTATTTATTTCTAGGTACTTTTTATATTTTAAATGAAGGCTGCAAACCTCCTGATTTTAATTCAGAACATTTTATTTACCGTAAATGCATTGGGAAAATATAAGTAATAGTTTCTTGACTTTTCAGTAGACCAAACAATATGACTTTCTTCAATTTAATGTTCTCCATGTATAAATAAACAATAAATAATCTATTAAGGACTGGAATGTTTTTTAAACCAATTGGTTTTCTCTCAGGATTTTAAAACAGGATCCCATGACTGAGCAATAGGTAGAATTAGATGACCTATAAAGTCATTTCCAAATAATATATTATGTAGCATGATTATTCTAATGCTCAGCTAATATGGTCTATTTGAGATTAGGAGAGTAACTTGTAGCCCATGATATCAAGACCACCAGTTCAGGGGAACTTCAAACAACATCTTCTCAATAAGCATCTGTTCTTATTTTTGTAAACTGAGAAATTCTTTAAAAGGATGCAGATGGTAGTTTTAGTTTTGTCTTGAACTATTTTACCTCATCGTTTGCAGAACTTCGTTTTTAACACAATAACCTATAAATGATTGCATTACTTTGGTCTCGTACTTACATTTGCATTCATTTGGAGCTCCTGTTTGGCCATTTGCAGCAAGCCAGGGTTGGTCATTGTAAAGCGGGGCACAATGCTGACAATGAATTCCTGCAGTATTATGTTTACAAATGCATCTCCCATGGACCTAGCAATTGAAAACAACCATGTCTGGAATGGCATGTATACAGATTTCAACATACAGATATCCCCATTACACAATTTCAGAGACAATGTGCTACTCTAAGGCAACTGAATAGTTGTAACGAAAATCATTCCCTTTTGAAAACTGATGACTGAGAGCTCATCCAATTTATAATCAGCACACTTCCCTATCATGAATTTCATTGTGTGTAACACCTAGTTGTAAGAGGATTTAATATTCTTAATGCTGTTTCCTACACAAGCAATGGGTTGTATACTTTTAAAAAAAATAGAATTAAGCAAATGCATAGATGCTGGAAAACTGAGAAGAGGGAGAGGCTGCTACAGCTCACACAGTAAGTAAGCTGTAAGGAATGGGAAAACAAATAATTGGAGAAGGAAGAGAAGGTTGCAGTGATACTATTATTCTTATATTCCAATCTCCCATTACATAGTTATTATATTGCACAACTTTCTCTACACAGAAGCAATAATACTTTAAAAATGCTGCCAAAAATTAAATGCATTTTTCTGAAACAAAATACCACTTAAGCATCACAAACACACACTGAAAATAAATGATACTGTTCCATTTGTTGAATAATCTTGGAATGATTGATTCCTATTTAATTCTATTTAAAAATAAAATATACATCCATTAAACAAACCAGTTTGTATGAAATGATACCCATTGCAATTGGCCTTCCATTAAAATACTTGCCTGTTCCCTTTTATATTATTTTTCTTAGTACTTTGTAACTTCAGTTTTATTTTGGCTCCAAAGTAGTAAACAAGAGTGGGCATCTGCTTTATATACTTCATGTATCATATGTGTTATAGAATCAAGTTAGAAGACGAAAATGCAATCTCTTGAGGACTAGGAAAAACATTGCAGACTAAGATATTTTCTTTAGAAAATGCTTATTTCTCAAGATTATTCTGCATCCTTCAAGATATCCTTAAGGTGGTCTGATTATGGTGGGCAAGGATTTAAGTATTGGAAGGACATTTATGGAAACTATGTTATAAAATATTCTTACGATGCTGCAGATTATTCATTCTTGTTTAGAATATTATGACAAGGGTACATATAGCAGAGTAGACTTAATGGACTTAATACTTCAATGTTATTATACCCACATGTCAACTAAATGATTTACGAGATTCAAACAAAACATTCAGTTGTATTTCATTTATCAATACACATATTTACATTGATGATGGCATGTACATATTGAAGCCAGTGTCCTACACAGAGGAATGGAAGTAGAATCCATGGGAGGCATTCATAACAGTAGGTTTCTTCCAGCTTCAACAATGTCTTTTTGCAGAGACTTCAAGCCCTCTAATTCTCATATAAACATGTATTTTGCATGATTGCCAACTAAGATATGTAATTAGTTTTGGAATGTAAACATTTCCTTTGGTAAATATGAAAAATCACAGTATTCCTGCTTAGTGGTATGGAAAAGTCAATATCCCAAATAGCGCATTGTAAGTGGTACCATATTCATAAAAAGCATGTCAGTTACAAATTGCATCCCCAAATTTCTAGACGATACTAGATTAATACTGATCTAAATATTTCCATTTAAAAAATATTATAAGGAATTGCTAAACAGATACATTTCCCAGGCTGTTTCATCATTTTGTGAATCAAAACAAGCAAGTTCATTTAACCAGGATCCTTTTACACACACACTATTTTTCATTCCATCACTAGGCCTTTCACTTCACTTACTGACTGCTTTTCTTCTTAGCTTGACAGCTGTCTGGTAATGTCATTTATTATACTATACAAAGCAAGCAGTATTACAAAAGTTGACCTATATAAGATAAATGAGTGACTGATTTTCACACATGAAGACAGTTGCTAGGGAATGTTTCCTTCCATTGCCTTTTTGTTCTTGAATTAATATATTCAATTAGTTCTTTTCAAATTGCCTGTTGTTTTTTTAAGAAAATCCCTCATGATTTATGGTCCTCCATATACTGTATCAAGAAAGGAGTGACTAATCAGTTTTAAACTAAGTTGCTTTCTCTACACTCCCTTTGATTATTCTTAACTGTATTGAAAGATGTCTTGGGTTTTAATTTACAAGTGTAGGGAGGTTTGTTTTAATAGATATCATAGGAATGCATGCTGAAAAAGTAAAAGCCTTTGAAACTTTGAATATCCAAAGAATAACAGAAAACCATCCTTAGGAAATGATTTTAAACTATCAATCTTGCACTACACTTTCTTCAAGAGAATGAAAGGCAAAATGCCACAGCAATAAATATCTTCTGTTAGCAAACTATACAAAATAAAGGGTCTTTTTTTGTACTGTATGATCTGTCTTGCAGCCACTTTGAAACTGGTTTGATTAACTACATTTTTATTTTTATTTTGAGTGTATAGTTATGATTGTGAGAATGCTTAAATGGAAATATATTTCATAAATAAAAAAGCCGTTTCCAGTTTTGATATTAGTTTTTCTACTATTTCTACTGTTGAACAAATAATCCTACATCCTATTAAAATTACAAATGAAAGATTTTATTAGATAAAGAATTCATTAACAATAACATTTAAATTCCAACATGTTATATACCCAATTACCAACGAGATGTTACACAAACTGTGAACGGGTTATTTGTCTATATCCACCAACTGACATATATGTAGTATTTTTAAAAAAACTTTTAAAACATTTAAAATTAATTATCTGAGGTAAGAAGATAATTTCAATAGTCCTGTGACCAGGTCCTAAAAAAGCCCTTCTAAAGGGCTAAGAATTCTGAGACTGAGGCTTGTAATGAATTATAAACAAACATCTCAAGATACTAAAGGAATGGCAGACTTTGTTTGTTTGTTTGTTTGTTTGTTTGTTTTATATACCGCCCCCTCTCCCATTTCAGAACCACTAACTAATTTTTGAGAACTTTTGGAGTGCAGGGAAATGCCAGAAGACTGTAGAAAAACTTAACATTGTTCCTTTTTTTAAAAAAAAGGAACAAAGAAAACCCATGAAACTACAGACCAATCAGTTTGATCTTAATATCTGGAAATATTCTAAAAAAGATAATCAGTAAGTTTGCAAATACTTAGAAGAGACAAGGCAATTACAAGAAGTCCACATGGGTTTGTGGCAGAATAAACTGTTTGGGTTTTTTTGACAAATTGATTAGTAGATCAAAAATGCTTTGGATATGGTGTATCAAGATTTCAGTAAAGCATTTGATAAAGCTGATCATAACTTAACTCCTTAATAAACAGAATAATGGGGGATGGATAGTCCTACTACCAGGTAGAGTTATAGTGTTTGAACAACCATATCCAGTGCCTGAACCTAAAACTGTGTTTACATGGAGGGAGATATCTCAGGGTTCTCTCCTGGACCCGGTGTTCTTCAACATCAATATTATTTACTTTATCTTTAATAAAAACTGAAGATATTATACAAATAGTCCTTGATTTCTGACTGCAGTTGAGTCTGGAATTATAGTTGTAACTCATTGCAGTAGTAATTCTTGGCATCACATGACCACACCTATTATTCCACATTTTTTGTGGTGGTCAATAAACAAATCAATTTTCCCCAACACATGTTTTTGCTGGAAACTAGAAATAAATGCTGGAAATTGGCAAAAAATGTTGCAAATGTCATGTGGCCATGTGACACTGCAAGTGGCCATAATAAGGAGAAGGAAACGAGGCTCAGCAATTGAAAAACATGGTATACTAGAAAATGGTTCCAAAAGGTTTCAATCCAGTATAGCAAAAAAAGAAAATATTTGGCATCTGAAATAGGTAGGCCCTTTCTACTGGAATAAATGGAGTAAGCTAGTTTGCCTCCAGCAGCTCAGGCAGGGAGGTTGCTACCCAGCAGGCAACATTTTATGATAATCATAAATTGTACACCTGCATGGATAAAGGGAAAAGAACATCATTAATAATTCAAGCAACTGGAAAAAGATTGTGAAAAAAAGATCATGGGTTTGCTAAAACCTCCAGAAATAAGGAGTAGCTTAACCACTTCAACAAAGCAGTCAATCAAGAGAAAAGTTCTATCTGAAACAAAGGTTGAGGTCCAAGGGACAGATAAATGCATGCAGCCCATATAGTTTTTCAAGAACTTTTGATGCCATTTCAAAAGATTTCAATTTGAGGTCCTGTTGAATTGATTCAGTAATAACCATTTATTATTACTGATTTATTATAATAACCACTTATTAATAAATAAGTATACCCATTTATATGCATCTAAATATGTATGTAAATATGTATACCCATTTATATGTATACCCATTCAAAGTGCTAGCAAGACTTCTACATCTTCTCTTAGCGTGAGGCACCTGATGACCTAAGCTTGGGGAAGCAAAAGCTGTCATTATAGCTGGCTAACTATATAGAGCCAAATCTCTGTAATTAGTGCCTATTGCAGAAATGAACTAATAAGTCAATATTAATTCAAAGTGATCTCAAATTCCATTAAAAACATAGTATATGTCTCTAACATTGTGTGGCTAATTAAATTTTCCAGGCAAATCCCTTGAGTTTTTTGGAAGAAGTGAGGAATAATTTGTATGATTCATGTTGGGATAGGTATTTTGTTACACTGGAGCAGATTAGAATTATACAGAGTCCTAGACCTCTCCTCTTTCTTGTATAACAATATGCTCATATTGTTAAAACAGCAGTTGGGTATGACATAAAAACTAGAATTCCTATTTGCTGTAAATTCAATAAATGCCTTTTTTTTGTCCAATTTTTTTCTGCTCCAACGTTTCAGAGAAATTATCTGGAAATTCTAATGTTCCATCAAAATGGCATCTTGTTCAGCACAAGATTTTCAAAGAATTATCTGCTCTTCCGAGATCTATACAATACAAACTTACCATATGGAAGACTCCTGCCGCTTTGACAGGCCTAAAACCTTTAAGAGGTGCACAGTGATCTGCATGGCCATTGCAAAAGCAGCTCCCCTTCACAATAAAATCATAGATTGCGTAGTAAGTTAGCTGTGGTGGGTTTGCATTCAGATCATTGCTATGACATGGGCAAGACTGTCGTTTTAGCAGTTGCACTCGAAGGTTCGTGATTTTCAACTGTGCCTGAATTTTAGGGCTGTAAGGGTCATCAGCAGAGTTTGGAGGTGATAGAGCTCGATATATAACCTGAAAATAGTAAATAAATTGAAACTAATCAATGAAATGAAACAAGTACATCGACTAGAAATTTAAAAATGTTTGTGTAGGAGATGACCAGGCTGACTCTGAAAGGGAGGGGTGTTAAATGTATCATCAGTCTCAAGTCCCTTTGTGCCCACAAGAGATAGGTCCATTTGCTTTGACCATTAGTAATTCAGATTCTTGTAGAAAGTCTTAGTATGTATTCATTTGAACTGCCTTGGGTCCTGATTTCTTATGCCCGGCAGCTTGTAAAGAGAGATGTTAGCACCTCAGACACAAATATAGCAAGATATAGTTCCTTGTAGATTTTATTTATTGAAAGCCTGAGACCTCTAGACTTTATTTACAAATGTTTTAGATTTTAGATTTTAAGATTGCCATTGCGTGAGGATTTTCAGTGTTGGAAAAATACCTTTGAATAAACCAATAATAAAGCTCCTAGCTTTGTCCTGTCCTTGAGGTTGCAGAATATTTCACCAATGAACAATATTTTGTTAGTTTATGAAACAGAATTGTTAGCTTATCTTTCTTTCCTTAATATTAAAGGACTCACACATTTGTATCTATGTTAATCATAAAATAAATAAGTTTTAGATCCAGGATGGGAAAGAAATAATGATCATATAAATTTCTGCTGAATAATGGTGCTGTAACTTAATTTTAATGTACACTACAAATATGAAATTTAAATAGAACTATTCATCTATGACAATTCTTTTGCCATCATAATCCCTGTTCCTAAAGTAAGAATATAACAAATATGTTCCAATAATATATCAACATCATCTGAGTATATGTATTCTGTATTAAACTGCAGCAGAAGTATGTTATACGTCCTGCCCATTAAAGGCTTTCATCTTGTGGAACCCAGGAAGAAAGGCTTCTGTTTTACCACCTTTTCTAGAGAATATAATTCCACACCCACCAAGAGATCAGATTGGCTGTGACACTGAAAGACATTTACAAGGCTCTGAAAATGTAATTATGTTCAAGGTATGGAGTTGTAGGATCAATTGGAACCTGTGAAATAATTGTATTGAAATGGTTGTATTGATGACTCCAGCATAAAAGCAATAAGGATTTCTAATTGTTGGATTGCCCCCCCCCCTCTCTCTTTTTTAATCATATCAGCTGGTTGATATTTTGAATTTTGTTTGTGTATGCTTTCTGTTTTTGTTGGTTTGTTTTTGCTAGCTACCCAGAACTGCTTGTTTGAGGAAGGTGGCCTTGTGAATTAAATACAGGTCCCCAGATTACGAATGTTCCCTTAGCAAACATTCGAAGTTACGCAATATGCGCCCCCTAGCATTTATGATCAAGTCTCAAAACTACGAATCTTGCTCTACCATGGCAGTTGTTCATCCTTATGAACAACTGCAAAGCTCTGCAAAATTTGTCCTGCACATTGCAGGTCAAAATGGAGCTTTCGATGGGTGGATCCACCCTTCCAATGTGCCTTCGGGCCTCCATGGGCCTCCCCCAGCCCATTGCGGGCTGAAATGGAGCTTCCAGGGGGCGGATCCACCCCTCGGAAGCTCTGTTTGGGCCTCTGCGTGCCTCCCCCAGCCCATTGCAGGAACTGCAGAGGGGCGCACATGGCTGAGAGGCTGGAGAGAAGACTGCTTGCTAGATCTTCACAAGGTAAGTGACCCAGCATGGCAGGGGTGGAGAAGCAATTGTGGAGAGCATGAGGTCGGGGGTGGGTCGGGGAGGCCTTAGGCAGTCTTAGGCAGGTAACCTATTCTATCACTAGACTTCCCATGGTATTCCCCACCTGAAATACCTCATGTGAACTTAACACACCTCGCATTCGCAGAAAATGTGTGGGCAAAAGGAGGGGGTGATCCCATTCAAGGATGAGATTCACTCCCACAAAATCCCAGGTTAGAAATGGAATGGGCAGGCTCCATTTCATTTGTAACTCGAGGACTACCTGTAACCACATAAACAAGTTATGAAACCAAACATACTTTGAAACCTCAAAAGATTTAAGTCAGGCCATTACTGTATGTTTTTCTGAATCTGGTTGCAACTTCTATCTCAGTTTTCCAGGATTTTTCACAGATGAGAAATACGAATTGAGCCTAACCACTGTCTCTTTCCTTCAGTTCTATAGTATATGATAAATTGTAATCAGTATTGTAAGTCACCAAAACAGTTATGGATGTCAGACCCAAAGGACCAGGACCACATATGAAGTTCCAATTAAACTAATGTATTGCTTATGCCTATGCACAGAAATGTACTCAACTAACATTTAACTCTATTTTGGCGCTGGATAAGGATTAACAGAATTCAAGGAGAGGTTGGATTTATTTATTTATTTATTATTTAAATTTATATACCGCCCCCTCTCCCTTGTGGCTATATAGAGATTCAGGTTGATTCCTCTCTTGATTCCACCACAACATTCAACCACAACTTCACCTATAATAGCAATAGCACTTAGACTCATATACCATTTCACAGTGCTTTTACAGCCCTCTCTAAGCCATTTACAGAGTCAGCATATTGCCTCCAACAATCTGGGTACTCATTTTACCCACCTCAGAAGGATGGAAGGCTGAGTCAACCTTGAGCTTGGTGAAATTCGATCTGCCAATTGTAGGCAGCTGGCAGTCAGCAGAAGTAACCTGCAGTACTGCATTCTAACCACTCTGCCACCGCAACTCATACTTCACCTATAATGGAAGAAGTAATCAAAAGGGTTCTATGGAAAAGATCTAAGTTAGATAATGTGGTTCCAGGAAAGTTTGATGAAATAAGTAGATAAATATAAATATATAAGTATATAAAAATAAATAAATAAATAAGCACATCTTATTTAAAAAAACATAAATTTATTTTCATTACCGATGGCCAATATATATTTGGTGGAGCAAGTGAGGGAACCCTCTTGTGTTATTTAACCCCCCTTTTTAAAATAATAAAATGATGTACAAATTGACATGCAAACTGATGCAATCCTTGTCCAAAGCCTTTCTTTTCATTAATTCTAATGGAACAATTTAGTTGGGTTTCTGATCCTAGAAGCACATGAATTGTCAGATTGTTTCATCTTCTAACTGCTATAGAGATAGGGTGTTGATTCCAAGATTGTCATATTTAATCACTTTTTTATCAGGCTGAAGATTCTTTGCTGACCAAGTATTGGCTTCCTTTATGAACTACCAAACTTCCCTTAGAGACTGGGGCCACTTAGGGTGGGGAGGGGTTGAAAGAGAAAAGAAAGGATTTAGATACTTTACATTTCTGAACAGAATGAATGCAGTGTGCTTTTGTCTATTCTGTCAGCATGCCAAAATTGGCATTGGCCAATATGACAGAGATTAACCCAACTGAATATTTGAATACCAGCAAGCATGACTTTAGAACATATCTAAGGGTTTTTAATCATATAAAATAATGATAAAAATATATTGTATACATGTAAGTATACATGTGCCAATTTGTAAATCAGATATTTTCTTTTGGGTGCATTGAAATGAGATATGCTGCTTGTTGTAAAGAATAATAATGCTACTGTATTTTTTCAGATACCAAGGGAGAAAGAAACAAGAGTGAGAAATACACTGGGAAAACAATGCTCATGGATTGTGTCGGACCTGAATTAAAATGCTGAGTCATTGGCTGGTGATTAAATAAGTGGTAACAAATTTCAAAATCTGCTCCCTAATACATATGTTTTTTTAGAAAAAATTATTTATTTTAATAATAGACAACATATACAATATTTTACCCTGTGCTATACATAAGAAAGGAAGATTT
>JAEANM010026541.1:0-10716 GCA_017656035.1 Myanophis thanlyinensis
CATCCATCCATCTTTTTTAAGGGCCCAAATAAAAATAAAGTCTGGTTCACTAGAAGAAGAGCAGTGTAGAAACCATTCAAATCTCTGGGGAGGTAGTGTTTTAGTGGATAAGCACTGCAACATGCTTTCAGGTGACCTATCAAATAGCACTGCTTCAGTGATGGGACTCAATACTGACTCTATTATAACAGAAAGGACTGGCAGAAACTATGAGAAACAGAGAATGCCTTAGAACAGTGGTGGCGAACCTTTTACTTACCGAGTGCCGAAAAGTACAGGTCTTGTGTGTGCCATCTGCACTTGTGTGCGGTTCCTCCATGTGCGCTGCACGTGCAACTGCACCATCTGTGCACACATGCAGCTTTTGCATGTGCATTGCACGTACACTGCACACAGGCATTGACACACACATGAGCAATCGCCTGGACATGCACAGGAGAGCTCCGAATACCAGTTGGATTTCCTGCTGCAATCGCATGCATGCACAGCAGAGGCCTGAAGACCAGCTGGGTCTCTGCAATCATGCATGTGCAATTGCATGCACATGCTCAACTGGAGGTACGTTGGCCAACAGCTTGGGTGCCCAGCAAGATGGCTCTGTGTGCCACCTGTGCCATAGGTTCACCATCAAGGCCTTAGAATAACCCTATGCCATGTAGGGTTTTATAAATTATAACCAGCACCTTGAATTGTACCCAGAAGCTTACTGGCCACCAGTGCAGCTTGAACACAAAAATAGTATTTGCCATAGCAAACCGTGCCTGTCATTGTCATATAATGGACACTGATAGCAACAACAGTAAACTTTATTATGGTAACGGACAGTTCAAAACAAGGCAGTAATGTGTAAATAAAATAGATCTAAGCAACTTGAAAATACGACTAGATAGAAAAATTCTGGACGAGTTGCAGCTTTTGAATGCTGCAACTCAAAAGCTGCAACTTTCACTGCATGCAAAGTGATGCAGGCATGAGTGATCATGAGAAGGACCTTCCATCTTGCTTGCTGGTTGACTTTGTTCTTCAGCCAAACCTGTTTCACAGAATTGTTCAGAATTAAAAATAGGTTGCATCATATACTGTGTGTGTGGCTTACAAAGATTCCGAAGAAAACTTGCACTAATGTCTTAAAAATACATTACAGCTTCTAGATTAAAATGATTAAAAGTATATCATTGTCAAGGAAGATTGAGAAACTATATATTTTTAATTAGTCCATGATTCATTTAACAAGACTTCAGGGTAGGCAGCTTAAAAATACATTTTAATGACATTAGTTGGCAAGTAAGTTGAAAAATTAATATTTTCAAACATACTGTATATCTTAAGAACAATTCTAATAAGGGATTCATTAGTGGAATGCAGTAAAAGATGGTAACAGTAATAAAAATTGTATCGATAAGAGACAAAATCAATCTGAAATAAAGTTAAATTCAATATCCGATATTAAGAATTTAAACCAGAAACATTTAGTTTTGTAACAAAATGAAATCCAAGTATAATTATAGAGTTAATGGGAAACAACACCTGAAAGGGAATAAAACAGAGTCAACTAGTCTACCGATAAGAGTAGACTTGATGGTTTTTTGTAACCTGAAGTAGTGTTGTTTGATCCTAGACAGATCAAAGATAATGATTGCAGTGGTTTGTGGTAAATTAGAAGCTGTTGTGGACTTTCTGTTTTTGAAATCCAATAATCTATTGTATTTTAATTTTGGAAATAAAATAAAAAATATTAAATGAAATCAATAATCTCTTTTCATGCACTGTTTTCTTTGATACAGACCATAGTATTTGTAACTTCTAATAGTATAGTTGTAAGGCTGTTCTTTAAAATGCAATCTTTTGTATACCATTCAGCAGCATTTGTAGATGATATCATTGCAAATTGATTTTTTAAAGTCAATTTATATTTTCCATAATTCTTTGCCATCAGTATTTTCCCCAAAGTCAACTGTTACATCAGAGTTTAATCAAAATACACATACAGTATTTATGAACATAAGAAGAATCCTGCTGGGTTAGGCCAAGGCCCTTCTTAAGCCAAGATCTTGTTTCTCACAATGGCCATTGAGGTGCTTTTAAGCTTCAATGCATGTTTTTCCATCCTTGTACCTGCATCTGGTGACCAGTAAACCAATCCAGAAGTAATACTGAGTTTCAACTCCAGTAAGCCTCAAAAGACCTATTCTCCATGCATTTAAAGCATTCAGATTAGTAAAATTACCAGCCATACAGATTAGTAAAATTCACTATATGTTGAACTAACAAATTCTGTCTTAATTATGGTCTGTAACCAGGACAACTTTCTTTCACCTTTTCTGTTTTCTTCTAGTCAACTTCACGAGATGATTTCTGGTCCTCATGTTCTGAGGGACAGATAGAAATCCCATGTACATCAATTATAAAGTGTAATTGTTCTTGGAAAACACAAAAGCTTCTTCAGCAAGCAGACTACTTATGCTATGCATTAAAATAGGAGTGTCAAACTTGATTTCATTGAGGGCTGCAAACACAGGGTTGTGTTTGACCTCAGGGGCTGGAGTGGGCATGGCCAGTGGGTATGGCTATGGGTATGGCTAGCTTGACATCACTCATGTCTGGGTTGTCTATGGTGGCCCAAGTGCTCTGCCAGTGAAAATGGGTTCCTGAACTCAGTTTTCAGCTGTGATGGCCTCCTGCTGCCCATCTGCCAGACAAAATGGAGCTCGTGGGGAGGCACGCTCTGCTTCCATTGGCAGAAGGGTGGCAAGAGGCTGTCATGGCTGAAAATGAATCCAGGGAGCTCCATTTTCCCTGTCAGAGGCACCGTGGGCCAGTCCTTTGCTATTTCTAGGGTAGGCCCATGGGCCAGATCTAAGCACCCTGTGGGCTGGATCCGGCCCCTGGGCCTTGAGTTTGACACCCCTGCATTAGAGCCAATTACTTTGGATAAGAAAAATGAGATTCAAATAAAAGCCAACTGAACTGTATCACTTTTGAAATTATTATTATTATTATTATTATTATTAATTAAATTTATATACCGCCCCCTCTCCCTAGGGACTCAGGGCAGTGTACAGCAAGTAAAAACACATAGACAAAATCTAAATATGTCCCTCTTCTTGTTGGTCGGGCTAGGGAATGTACATGCAGTATATTTAAAGAAATGTCAAAATGTTATTCTATGAGAATAGAATATACTCCATATTCTATTGAGCATATTCTATTTAACAACAACCTCACATTAGATTACACTCATTCATCAAACTTGAGGCCTCAAGATTACTTTTTACTAGCATTTCAAATTCCTACTAACTTAAGGTTTTCATAAGCCAATAGTTTAGGTTAATTAAACTAGCTAAATCAGTTGAGCCCATAATACAAAGTCATAGAGAAAATGCTGTCTGATTCCTCGAGGGGTCATGCATCTTAATGCAAAAGATACATCTGAATGCAAGGACTACAGAGAGCAACTGATTTGGATGACTTCATCCAAAACCTCTCTCAGGTAAATAAGATTTATTCAGTTCCTTTCTCCCTGCTTTGCAATCATGAAAATGTGAGACTGAAATCTTGATCAGAAGCTGGGTAAGTTGTCTACAAATGAACAGGCCCTCTGCCAAGTGAAGGGATCTTGCACTTGCTAAAGGAAAAACATTGTTCACAAAAATAGTTTTCCTTTTCAATGCCAAAGGAAATCAAATTATAATCAAGGGCTGAGAACGGACTGAAGTCATGCAGACTGGCTTGCCTGGTTTTTTGGCAGCCTTAAATGTTCCCAGGAATATTATATATAATTTACGTTTGCAAAGGGAAAAGGTTTTATTGAGCTGGAAATTTGTTTTCAATAACACTTAAGCAAGCCACCAATCAGCTAAAAATGTAGGGACATAGAAAATCAAAGAAAAGTATCATCTTCTTCTGGTTTTATTGTATAGACAGCACTGTTTACTTTTGCTTAATAAGGTTGTTTCACCATCTTTCAAGACTACAGTACTTTCATGGCTCTGTAGGATAAAACATGTAACTCAGAATCAATGCAGCAAATTTATGAAGTCATGAATCTCATTTCAGCAAATCTAAAAGGCCAAGTTGTATTTTCACTACTGCAAGTCTTGTTGATTTTAATGAGATGCATCTTCAAATAATTACAGTTAGAACAATTGAATTATGATATCTTTATAATAAAATAGAGAGCTGAAAGTATGGACCTTGAAATTAACAAAAATTATACACAAACCAGAATAAGAAAAGCCAAAACGTTGGCCACAATAAAACATGGTCCACGACAGCATTTTATCTCCTTCTTTTACACACACACACACACGTAACTGAGTCACATACAATTGTGTTGTTTCTGCCAAGAAAAAAAAAAGCTTCCTTATGAACTGACTAAAATGCCTTGATTTGATTTGGCTGATAGCTCATATTTTCTGTGGAATTTTCAGAAGTGATTATATGACAACCTCTTTATTTTATGGCATGAGTACAGATAGTCCTCGACTTACAATCACAATGGAGCCCAAAATTTCTGTTGTTAAGTGAGACATTTGTTAAGTGGGTTTTGCCCCATTTTACAGCCATTCTTGCCACAGTTGTTAAGTGAACCACTGCAGTTGATTAGCATCCTGGTTGTTAAGTAAATCTGCTTTCCCCATTGACTTTGCTTGTCAGAAGGTCACAAAAGGGGATCATATGACCTTGGGACACAGCAATGGTCATAAATATGAAACAGTTGCCAAACATCTAAATTTGGATCAAATGATCATGGGGTGCTGCAAAGGTCGTCACTGTGTAAAACGGTCATAAGTCGCTTTTTTCAATGTCTTAACTTTGAACAATCACTAAATGAACTGCTGGAAGTCAAGGACTACTTATATTCTTAATTGCAGAATGCTCCTCCACTTCATAGGTGAGACTGCAGGGCTTAATATTTAGAATATCCTTCCTCAATCTGGTGTCCTTCTAATATGTAGGACTACAACCCTCATCACCTCAAGTTATGCTTGATGAAGGAGATGTCAATGTATTCCTACTAAACTGGAAAGCATTGAGTTGGAGAAAATCTATGCTAGAAAGTCAAATACTAAAGCTGCATTATGTCCAGGAAGTACAATCTCTTTTATCTCTGCTTTGTAGAGACTTGCCATGGTTTGCCAAGGGTGAAGAAAATTCACTAGTTTGTTCAGGAAACCTTTACTGAAGTTCAGCCAAGACATTAAGAGCAGAGACTGAAGCTGTATTGAGCCAAGCCATGAAGTCCTGGCATAAATAAAGGCCCAAAGCAATTGCTCACAGGTTGGCAGATATGTTTTTTTTTTTTTTCATTCCTTGATTGTTCGTGTCGATACTGTAAGAGAGACATTTTGGAAAATAAAAGCTTATTTATTTACTGTTGAAGTTATCCTGCTCCCCAACTATTATCGAACAATATGTTAAAATAAGGACAGTATGCCTAACCTTTATCAAATGGCAAAGACATGATTTAAAGTAAAATAAACTTTATTTATTAAACAAGACAACCGTATTTACACAAATATGACATCAGCAAAACATTGTGAAGCCTTGTTCTGAATTAAAGTAGAGATACATCAAACAAAGTCATTAGCGTGTTTGTTAAGAAACAGAAGGAAAAGCTCTGAATCAGAGATATCATACTACTAAAACAATAACACTTATTTGATGAAAGTCAATAAGCCATCAGAGTAGGCAAAATTTGTGCTACAAAGCATAGTCTGAAAGAAGGTATAGGTAGTCCTTGCTTAGCGACCACAATTGTGAGTAGCAACTCCTTTGCTATACGCCACACCCATCCAATGGGAAATCCCATGAGTGTCATGGGGTGATAACATTATTGCCCATTCAATTGTTAAGTGAATCACTGCAGTTGTTAAACAAGGCATCCCATGACCACAATTTGCAATTTAACTTCTGTGTTTTCCATTAACTCTACTTGTTGGAAACCAAATGGAAAGCCCTTAATTGGACTCACATGACCACGGGATACTCCACTGGTCATAAATGTATCAGTCACAAGGCTGGGGCTATTTTTACATCATCATAACTTTCAATGGTCATTAAATGAGGCATCTGATAAACTAGGATTACCTGTATATGTCAACATCTGCAAGATGGTGGTGTTGGCAATCCAAGCTCCATCCTCTTGAACATTTTGTATCCTATCATCCTGCATATTTTGACACACACATCCTATGGATGCTTATGTGACCAATAAAATTTGGAATTGGAATTGGAATTGGATAGATTGAGGGAGGGAGGGTGGGAGGGGGAGAGAGAAGGAGAGAGAGAGAAAGATGGTAATAAGTAAATAGTTGAACCATACAGGCAGCCCTCGAGTTACAACCAAACCTTGTGTTGTTAAGTGAGACACTTGTTAAGTGAGGTTTTGCCCCATTTTATGAGTTTTCTTGCCACAGTGGTTAAGAGAATCATTGCAGTTGCTTAATAACAGTTATTAAATGAATCTAGCTCCCTATGGACTTTGCTTGTTAGAAAACTAAAGGAGATCACAGAACCCCAGGACACTTCAATTGCCATGAATACGAACTGGTTGCTAATCATCTGAGTTTTCATCAAGTGACCATGCAGATGCTGCAACAGTTGTTAAGTGTGAAAAATGACCATAAGTCACTTTTTTAAAATGTCGTTGTAACTTTGAATCATCACGAAGTGAATTCATGTAGGTCAAGGACTACCTGTATTCATTTTCTGCCTTTTGGATGCAATGCCACACACAGAATTGTTTTGCAGCATTTGTAACTGACAAAATGATCTAATTCAAAAGACAAGGGACAACAAAAAAACAAAGCCATAATGCTGAATATCTATCTCTTCAAGTGACTGACTGTGGAGTGACCAATAGAAGTCTGATCCAAAGGGATATTCTGATTTATGACCAGACCTGTCAGTCATTAAAATCAACATTTCCCCCCCCCTCCCTTCTGTGGCTTGATGTTTAAAAAAAATGAGAGGATTTCCCCCTTTTTCATGATTGTCTTGACATTGCTTCCCTCCCCCCCACAACATATAAGGATTACCATTTTGGGGAAACCTGGATCAGAATGGAATAGATTCACCCTTTATCTCCTAAAAGAAAATCTATTCCAAATCATGCCTCTCCCCTTGCAAATTCAGATTAATTTTTGTATATGTTCAAGACTTTCTCAGTTTGCAACCAATTTCAAATAGGTTTTGGGCAAAATGTGCCAAGGGTCAGTAGTAGAAATAATGACTTGTGCTTTGCAAACATCCACTCTTCATTGTTTCATTTAATGGTAGGATGAATTCTGTTTAATTATTGGTGGGGATAAATTGCATAAACCATGCAGAAGATCCAATAGCAAGAAAAAAGTCCTTCTTTGTAGATATTTTTTAAAACTCCGATTCGTCTCTTAATGAACCTGCAAACAACGTCATACAAAACATTGTCATTTACTGTTTATTCTCTTTGTCACTTGATCCATTTAGCTCTTCCCAGGGTTCCTGTAAATGTATGGAGCCTCCTTGCTCTCCACTTTGTTGACTTCCACTCCTGCTGTGAAATCTCCATCTGGCTCTTCAGCCCATAACTCTCTCCCCAAACTTTCACTAATTTAAGAGACAGCCTCATGGAAATGGAACAGCTTCATTTATTACTGTGACAGTGCAGATGGCAATGAGTTTTTAAGAGACTGTAAGGTTAGTGGGGAAAGACTTTGTAGAATACTGGTGCTTGGCTTTGGGTGAGGGGAGAGGTTCTGACCCAGGCAATTAGACTTTCAAGCATTCAATACTGAAGGATGAAGCAAGAATCCAAAGCTTCTCATTGCAACCTTTTAATCAGGAAATAAAATAGGAATTTTAATAAGAGTTACAGGGAGGCATTTGAGTAAAGTTATGAGTTAATAATTTGTCAATCACTGAAATACTTCTGTGCTTAAGTCTATTAGTGAAAATTATGCAAAATCTAATATATTTTAATGCATGGATTTACTTGTATATTGGAAGAAATTAATATTCATTATCAAGATTTTAAATGTATTAAAGTATTATTCCTAAGTCTTATAGTGTAGAATCATGCTGCAGTTGAAAAGCAGGAGAATTATTGCTCATCATGCCATTATCTGTAAATGCTAGATGGCATAACTTGAGAATATGCATATCAAACTCTTGCATCAACGATATGTACATCAGTGTTGATAATGATGCATTAGCAAAATCAAGCATTTTAGTAGTCAGCAATTAACATTAATATGATTAATGGTCTGATTGTGTAATTAAATATTACAAATATTGGTCCCCTATCACTATTCTTCACTCCTCTTAAGCTTCACTTAGCTTCACTCTTCACTTCTCATTTACTCCTCTTCAATAAATACATTAAGAAGAAACTATAATATTAATATTATTCCAGACACTATAATCAGCTGAAAAGAATATATTGAGTTGCTTTCTACAAATTCATGTACTGGTTACTATAGACATCACTATTTAAAAAAAAGTGCAAGGGTTAGTCAACTGTAAACATTTCAAAAAACTTTTCAAATCAGTAAGACTTTAAAACTCCTATTTAAGGGGAAACTCCAATCATTATATTCTCAATTGTCAAAGGCTTCCAGCTTCAAGACCTTTCCAATAAATGGGACTGTGCAGTTCTATTTTTTTCCCCTTTGTAAGATTTTCTATGGTAAGGAAGAAAAGGGGAAAAAATGGTGTGAAATAATAGGTTAGCTACAAATAAAATGTTTCACCTGACTATCCCATAAAATAATAGAATAAGGTAGGGGAAACTGCACATAAGCTTCTTCTAAACATTTATCTTGTGTACAAGGAACATGGTACATTCAATTATTCTGGAATTTACAATCAGACATAGCATGACTTGTGAGTTGTGGTGTCTGAACAAATGTGACATTTATTTGTTGCATTAAAATTCAACATCACTAAGGCAGCACAGTCTTAAATACCAAAAATGCTCTGTCTGTCCATCTACTGGTACCATACCACCAGCAGTGTTCCATTTATTCAAACCACTCCTGGGGGTTACCTCCTGATTCTTTTGCAAATCTTTCTCCTCTTTACTGATTTATGGCCTGCTGATTAGTATCTGTGGGTGGCTTCAAGCATCTGGGCTAGAGCCCTTCTTTGCATGTCCTAAATTCTTTTTCTTTTTACACAATTCAACTTAGATCAAAAGCATCAGAGTGGTGTCCAGCCCACAAAAATCATCAGCAAAAGAATAACTGAGTTCTTTCACATGCACTATCCTCAACTCACAGTCAGTAAACTTTCTCTACCATTGCAAAAGAAGACATAGAATTGCTCAAGGGAATTGCTCTTCTGACTCTAGGAGGAAGGAAAAAAAAACGACAGCATTCAATGTGATTTCTACATTTGACTCATCCAATTCAGGTAATGCTAATTTTCAGCAACTGACAAGCCTCTCACAGTCTGGATTGGGGATTTGTTAATTAGAAAGCTGTCAGCTTTCTAATCTTCTGTTTGGAGAATTGATAAATCCAAATACTTTTTATACTGAAAACTATGTGGCTCTTTAGTTGGGAGAAATAACTTTGGAGTTAAAATAAGTCTTGCAAATGTCTTCATTTTTTTTCACTTAGAGTTGTGAATTGTAGAGGAAACCAATTCGCTGAAGAGAGATGAGATGGGGAAGGTAAATTATCCCCAAAGCAAACAACTCCTAATAACCATCTAAATATGTCTTTATTATTTCCAGTAAGAAGTTGTTTGTCATTGGCTTATTCTAGGATTTTTCTTCCCGTTACATAACCCACCTGAGGTAAATATCTGGAATTTTCTGGTGGTCTCTTGTTCAAGTAGTAATCAAGTCCAAACGTTATTATCTTTTTTGAAGACAAGCAAAATCAGATAAATGTGATCTCTTGCTGTAAGAATGCATTTCATAATGAAATAAACATTAAGAGCAGCCTATGTTTCTGATTTGCTTTCACCAATCTATCCTGATGTAATGGGATATATTAACTAGGAATTAGGAACTGGATCATGGAGGATACTAGACGAGAATGCCTCCAGATTCTCTACATCAGTTTAATCATTACAGCAAGAAAAGGCCATTTAATAAAATTTATAGCCTGAATTATTAACAGAGATAATATCAGCAATATGGAGTATTGGGTAAATTGAGTGGCTAGGTTGAAATTTTCCCTGGATTAATGTGCTTCACTACCTCTATAATTTATATACAGCCTATTAGATGTTCCACAATTGCAAAGGTCCCTTTCTAACATGGTTTGTCTTGAAATTTCACATTCGAACCTGGTAGAGGGCAGGAAACACTAATGACACACTTGGTTTCAGGCCTTTCAAAACAAACTCTGAAATGAACTTTTTCAATACTTTCTTCTATTGTCGTTAATCCTTTCACAGGAAAAATTCTGCTGACATATGTTAAGCAACAAAATGAAACTTTTCAGTTCCACAGTTCTATATACTAAGTAATAGGTTAGGGAGACTGCAGTACAAACACGGAAGCTTTCAATATGTATGTGCAGGCCCACAAATTAAAGTAATGTGCATTGGGGACATGCACTCACAGATTTTCCCATCCTCAGTAGGTTTTGGATGGTTCATGATGACTAAAATTAAAATGTTGTTTCAATTTGCCAGGCAATGTTAGTTAGGCTGACCATGTTTGAAAAACAAAAAAAGAGGACGGGGGGGTCGGCGGGGGGTGGGGGGGCGTCGGCGTCGGCC
>JAEANM010026542.1:0-10716 GCA_017656035.1 Myanophis thanlyinensis
GATTTGGTGCCCTCAAAATTGATTTTGTGTCCTGTGGCTTTGAGGTGTTGGAAGAGGAAGTATTTTCTTCTTTTTTAACTGCATTTTTGTGTTCTGCAATGCATGCATTTATTCTTCTGTTGGTTTGTCTAATGTATGTGGCTGGGCAATTGCTGCATGGTATTTCGTAAACTCCTTGGTTTTCTAGCTGGAACTTGTCTTTGGGGTTTCTTAGGATGTTGGCTATGGTCGTGATGGGTCAGACATGACTGCGCAACTAACAACAACAACAATTCTGACTTTATCCCTCATTTCTTCACCCCGTAAAAGGAAGGAATAGATTTACCCCTTTGTACTCCAGTAACTAGCTTCCAGCCCAATCTCCTCAATTACTTCTTGCTCTACACGAGTTACACCAACTTTGCCACTGCCTAATTTGAAGGGAGGCTTGAAGGTAACAAGCAGGAAAATGTGCATTGAGCATCACACTTGGAACATTGCATCCAGATTTGGTCGCCATGGTGTAAAAAAGATTTTGAGATTAAAAAGAGTGCAGAGAAGAGCAACAAAGATGAACAACAAAGGGGATTGGAGGCTAAAACATAAAGAATGGTTGCAGGACCTGGGTATATCTAGTTTGATGAAAAGAAGGACTAGGGGTGACATGATAGCAGTGTTCCAGGGGCTGCCACAAAGAAGAGGGAGTCAAGCTATTCTCCAAAATACCTGAGGGTAGGACAAAAAGCAATGAATAGAACCTAATCAAGGAGAAAAGCAATTTAGAACTTAGGAGAAATTTCCTCACAGCTAGAATAATTAATCAGTGGAACAACTTGCCTCCAGAGTGAATGCTCCAACACTGGAAGTTTTTAAGAAGAGATTGGATAACTATTTGTCTGAAGTAGTGTAGGGTTTCCTACCTACACAAGGGGTTGGACTAGAATACCTCCAAGGTCCCTTCCAACTGTGTTATTCTTTTCTATTCTATTCTATATGTGGGAAAGTTGGGTAATTCAATATAGCGCAGGAAGTAATTGAGATTAAGCTGGAAGCAAGTTACTGGAATACAAAGGAAAGCTAAGAAATTGGGCTAAGTAGCAGTAGGCAAGGTACATGTTATATATATATGTTACAAGGGATTGTGTGTGTTTGAGAAAGAAGATTGCTTGAAATAGCTTAGAAAACCAATTCTACAAGAAGTAGAATTGGCAGAGGAAGACTCAAAACTCCATCTCCCTTATATCCATTAACTTTTTTCAAGCTTTAACAGTTTTTTTTCTATGAATCTCATTTGCATGTTTTGATGCTGCATTGAGTATTTTTTCAAATTGCAGTGCTCAAAACCTCAATCTTGATTGACTATCTACTAAATCTAGTATTTAATGGTTTGACATACTGAAATATCATCATACATCTTGTTAGTTTTTGCAGTCAGGCCATGAAACTTTCTGAAGTTGATAGTAATGAGTAAATTTTGCCTTAGCTGCAAGGATATTTACTTTTATTATCTTTAACTAGGGTTACAGTTGCTAATAAATGTGTTTAACAGTTTTTATGAGTTTTAATGCTTTTATATTGTGTATTTTAATATAATTGTTCTGTGTGCCTTTATAGATTTTGTTGCCAAAGCAAATGGGCTCAGCAAATCTGCCAGAAAAAGACCATTCCAAAGTGATTGTCAGAAAGGAGCTTGTAAATCAGAATACATCTACGGAAAATTGCCCCTTAGAAGCGGTACTGTGACTGTTAATAAATTAAATCTTGTGAGTGATGAGGAAGACTTCACCAATTTAGAAACTACTAGAACCTACAGCAACAATAATAGAAAACTGAACTGTCACAATATTGTTTCTGCAGCTAGAAAGCAATTAGATAGCTCAGCAGATGGAAACCAACCATCTGGTGAAGCAAAAAGGAAACAGTACTGTAGAAGAAGGTGTATTCAGTCTTCCACAGCTTCCAAGATAGATGGTAGTGACCCTGAAAACAGTTCATATTCTGAAGGTGCTGAAAGAAAAAAATTGCATATTAAAAAAGCCCGTAGGCATAAGCTTAGAACTGCATGTGATAAAAGTATAAATCCCATTCTAGAGAATAGTCTGAAAAGCCAATTGCCAAAGGATAGAAATGCTGATAAACATCTTGTCTTCACACATAATACTATAGTAACTTCTGAATCTGAGGAAGATTCTGAATTAGACCAATACAGTGACAATATTAAAGAGGAGCACATGTTTCAGAAGACTGTAGACTGTTCAGGAAAATCAAAAAATGAATCTGAAATACAGCATAAAGGACATGAAACTGATTCTCTGCCAAAAAACCCAAAATCTAAAACCAGGGTAGATTCCAGCTGCCCTTCTGATTTGCAAATCAAATCTTACTACAATGCTAACAACTACAGTGATGTCAAAACACAACCCAAGAAAAAGAAAGAAAAAACAGATGACATTAAGGAAGGTAATTTTTATAATACTGATGTCTTTTCTTTTATAATCAAAGTTATGCTTGTTATGTTATGTGTAAATTATAATGTATATTATATTTTATATGAAATAAATATAATATTACTTATATTAAGGATTGCATTCAAGAGATGTATAATTTATTTGTATTTTGAAAACAATTTTATCTACAAATTAGAAAACTACGCAGTGTTTTGGGTTCAGATTTCTTGATAGTTTACAATATCCTTTTTCATCTAGAAATTATTAAATTGTTAATATTTATCTGTTTGCTATAATTTTTACTTACCCTTCAGTATGTTACTGCTTTTGTATGTTGGGGTTTGTGCTTATTTTAATTTTTGTGTTTGTTAAAATTATTTAAATTTATTGGCTTCCCAATTCCAGTAGACTTACAGGAATTCCTCGACTTATGATTACAAATTGAGCCCAGAATTTCCATTGCTAAACAAGACAGTTATTTAAGTGAGCTTTGCACCATTTTATAATTGGGTTAAGTGAGTAACATAACCATGTTACAATAACCATAACCATTATTAAGTGAATCTGGATTTTCTATTGACTTTGCTTGTCAGAAGGTCACAAAAGGTAAATCACATGACCTTGGGACACTGCAACCATCATAAATACATGCTGGTTGTCAAATGTCCGAATTTTGGGAATGCTACAATGGTCATAAGCGTGAAAAACGCTCATAAGCCACTTTTTTTTAGTGCCATTGCACTTCGAACAGTTTACTAAATGAATGCTTGTAAATCAGGGGCTACCTTTTAAAATAAATGAACATTTACAAAAAAAAGACAGTAGTTAAGGATTGTACAATACAAAATGCACATAGGATTTTCGTATACAAAGCTATGAAATAGGAAGAGTAAAAAATTACAAACTAAACTGAGGAAAATTTAAAGAAAATGTTTCTTATATTAACATTACTGATGAGTATTTGCAGTTCCAAAAATCAATTACAAGATTAGCACCACAAATATTCAAATGGTAGTTGAATTTGAGAACTTCATTGTAGTTTTCAGTATAGTATAGCATGTTTTCATAGTGAAGGGAGAAGCCAAGCTGAACCTGATAGAAGCTGTTAGGCAGAGTACATAACCAAGCGTATAACAATTTGGACTAATTATGATTAAACTATTGTATCGTTTGGCTTAACTTGTTTTAGAAATAACAATATTTAATATATAAATTCTTCCTTCTACAGAATCATCTTCTCAGCTATCGAACCAAAGTCCAATAGTACTCAGGAACAGAAATACTTACAAAAGTTGTAGAGAGTTGAATAACGTGTCAATGAATATTAAAACCTTCAATGGAAAGAAAATTCCACGTCGAAGTGCTGCTTTGGCTGCAAACAAAATAAAACGTGATGCAAGGGAAGAATCCTCAAGCTCAGAAGTTGGATACTGTAGAAAAAAGAACAGAATACTTCCACTCCGCAGTGCCTCTATTGCAGCTAGAAAAGTACTGGATGATTTACCTTCACTCTCAGATAGTGGAACAGAATTGAAAGAATGTAAGATAAAGGAGAGAAATAATCAGACTTGTTCTTATTCGACTAGACAATCTAGTAACATGCTAAAAGCAAGATATTTAGATGCTGAAGAAGAAAGTGTGTTAAAACAGAGGAGCTGTCATAGCAATGGCTCAAGACAAGATTCTATCAAATCTAAATGTAAACAAATTACAGTAAAACCTTTTGATGAAGAATCTTCCAGCAGCATCATATCTGAAGAACAAAAAAGTTCAAGTCAAGATAATGTAACAAGTGACTCTCCTGCAGACTCTGAACTGGAAAAGGAACGTAATTTTACAAATGTGAGGAACACCGGGCACAATGGAGAAAGGGAGAAAATGGGACAAAGTAGTGCTTTGTCAAAGAATAGACAACTAGGCATTCCAGAGATCTCAAAATCTGAACCTGATAGAAGTTCCCATTTTTCTTCTGATTCTGAAACTCAAACAGAATCCAAACCCATAAATAATAATAGAGGCATAAAAACAACTAAAAGAAAAAGGAAAGCCATGCCAGCAAATAAAAATGGCTTTTCTAAATATTCCAGAATAACTCAGAGAAGGAAACGGCCAAAAGTGAATGAAGAGAATGATTCCGATGAATTGCGTTACACAAAATACAAAAGAATAAATCGACGCTCCAAAATCAGAACTAGAAACAGGGGCAGGCAAACTGTAAGGTATGCAGATGATGAAGAGGATTGTGAAACATGAAGATCTAGCCCACTTTCCTTTTATTAGTGATACTAGACTTATGTTGGAACTTCTCTTCCTCTAATTCAGGGAATATATTTATATTTTTCTATGAAAAAGTTAAATGTGGAAGCTCTGTTTTGATAATATGACTTGCACTTGCCTATCTGTGCACATATGCCAAAATGTGCCTCATTATGAAGGCAGAACTGTTGTCTTTAATAATATTTTGTTAGTATAGTAAGTGACAAGGAATAAACATTAGATAACAGCTTTAATGCTGTTTGATAGCATGATGCTGCAGATTGAGACTACCTATATCATACTATATTAGTGTGTTCAGAACCAGATGAATCTGACTACCACGGTGTTTAATATTTAATTGATCAGTAATGAATAGAGTTAACTAGTATATATTGTAAACAAATCTTAATAGTTACTAATTTTAAAGAACAAAAATGTGAAAAATGGCTACCAAATATTATAGCAACTTGTAAAAATGAGCAGTGCTATTGATTTGAGGAAAAACAGCTTGAACAAATAGATAATAAAAATGCTTACTGATTTTATAAATATGTGGATTAAAATTTGTTGTCATATCCCTTTTAATATATGGCACCCATGCTGTAAATTTAAGATCATTAGGATACAGGTGTTTACTTTTTTTTGTGAAAATTTGTGTTTTGTGCTTTTTCTTTAAAATAATTAAAGCTTCTGTTCTGTAGAATACTATATTTAAGGTGTTATTGATAAAATTTAATATTTACTAAAGTTCTTCAAATTTAATTATTTATAATTCAGACTGTTAGTGCAATTGAACCACTCCACCGCTTGATTTAACTAAATAAAGCACCTTCATGTTGGTGGTGTTTAAATTGGCATTGTTGAAATAATAAAATAATTACATTTCATGTAGCATATGAAAAATGGGAAGTACATGCTGCTATGCGTATACATAATGAGATGTTAGTGACTTCCTTTACAAAAGTACTATTAACGACTTTCTGTAAATGAGCATGGTCTTTGAGCCACCTCTTTGGGGATGTTCTTGTTAGATATGTGCATTCGTAGAACACCAGTTTTATTTTTCTCTTCAGGTTTCCTGAAATTTTATTTTGAGAACTATTTATTCAGGGTTATGTATGTGATATTTTTATGAAACAAAACCCTGAATGTTGGTTTTGTCTTCCACTTTTTTGATTTCTCAAAATAAAATTATCCAAATAAGATGATTGTCTACAAATTCTAATATTCAGAATTCTTTATTTTTGTATATTAAGTTTAAAATGTGCATTAGAGAAAAATTGCACATTTCTGAATTTAAAGTTAAGATGAATGTAATAGATTTTATTTAGGAACTTTTAAAAGTGTAATTTTGTTTCTGAAGTAACAAATGATAGAAATCCCAAAGTTCGGTAATTTATCTGAAGTGCACTGCTCATAGAATGCACTTTTATTGCAATTTTGGAATAATAATTGAATTTTAACTGTTTATGTTCTATATATATTATAGAAAACTAATACAACATTAAATAGTTTCACCCAAAAACATTTAAGGTATTAGAATGAATACTGAATTTGCCCAGTGACATACAATAAATGGAATGTTCTCAAATGACATCTTTATTGTAGTAATGGCTGCAAATTACCTTGAAAAATCAAAGGCATAGGTTTGTTTGTTTTTTCAACTGCTGTTTGTGAACATTAGAAGATAAATCCATGTTGTGGTAACTTTAGTGGAATATTAGGTTTGGTTGAATAGTTTCTTTTCACACCTTACATATTATTGCTATGGGCAGTTAAGGAAAAAAGGATAATTTCATGTTCACATTTTCAAAGTTTTTTTTAAAATACTATTCATACATTTAAGTAATGCTAAAAAAAAAGAAACCAACAATTCTTGGTTAGAAGAAGGTACTTATTTAAGCCTTAGATTAAAAGAGTGAGCTTCCATTGGGAATTCTTGAGTTGCAGCTTAGTATAGCTGGAAAGCATAAGATTGCAGATAGCTATTTTGCAAAAAAAAAAAAAAAAAAAAAAAAAACACATAGGAATTTAGAGAAAGAACAAAATTTTGTAGATGGTTATGTGTGCAAGTATGTTGGAGTAGAAGCTTGGCGCTGCAACTATCTGTGTTTGCAGTGGATGGGGGGACCACCTGATATCCACTTTAAATCCCAGGTGGTATGAGAGGGAGGGCCCATACAACCTGTACTTTGCCCTTGCGGGTTAGAATGTCAAAAATTTATAATGCAGTTCTCTGGCGGTATAACAAAGGCATGTGGTGCAGAGCCTTCTCTTCTTGGGAGACAGGCCAATTGAGATTTAAGAAAAATCAAACTTTTTTTAACAAGGAAAGATAACATGTAAATGTCCCTTTTAATGTTGGGTATTAAAATACAAACATTAATTATAGGGTAATATAAAGGGCAGAGTTTTCCAAATCATGGCAATTTAAAAGTCAAAAACAAATCTATTGTTCTGGTTTCATCACAAGATGGTGTGCACATGCTATAAATGAAATAAATTTTCTCTAAGAATTGCCAGATTTATACTAGAGAGTGAATTCAGAATATTATTAATCACAAGTGGATTCTAAAGAAAAAATATATATTTGAACTCAACTTGAAATACAAATAATGCTTGTGGAGTTAGACATCCAAGTTTATAAGTTACGCAGAAAAATAAGATGGGAGATGTGTAGCACAGGAAAAATCAAAATCCTAACACACATTATTGGCTGAATTTTTTACCAATGTCTATAGTAATAGAATTTTCAAAGGAAAAGTTTTTCTACTTCATTTAATTGAGCTTCCTCCAGATTCCTGAACATCTCAAATTCGATCAAAGGCTGTGAGGTATGAGAGTAGTCCTGCACTTTTCTCAATTTCAGAACGCACATATCTATCTACTTAATTGTACACATCAGAATTGTGCACAGTAACTGCACAGTTCACAGACTAAAAACACAGAAAAATAGCAGTAAAACAAAAGGAACAAAATAAAGGCAAAAGGAACAAAATATGTCAGTGCTGGGCAACAACAACACACCCTCCAGAAAGGACTTCATTTATTCCAGCCAAAGGCCTGTATAAAGAGCCAGGACTTCAACTGAGTTTGTCCAGATTCTGTTCTTATGTTCCAAAGGGCTGACCCTTTTCTATTTGCATCAGAGGCAGGACTGAGGTATATGGCTGGATATATGTAATGTGACTGGACTGCAGCCCAAAATACACTGGCAAACAAACTATAGGAAAAATACACAGCTTTCAAAAGACACTAGGGAATTAAAGCAGTATTTGGACTTTCCTGTCTTCTGGGAGTACCTGAAAGGTATATAATCATGTTAAGACAATACTACATGCTATTACACAGAACATGGGAACAACACATAAATTAATAGGTCCTGTTCCAGGTTTGGTCTGATAGATAACTGCATTTGGGTACAAACATCTAGTAGCTGGCCAACTCCAAGAATAATTGCATCTTTTCTTTATAGGCTTCCAATGTGGTATGATCCCATGGCCCAAGCAATGTCCCACATGTCCTATCTCAGGGGTGGGCAATTACGGCTCCTTCATGACCCGGCTGGCTCAGGAATTCTGGGAGTTGAAGTCCACGAGTCATGAAGGAGCCGTAATTGCCCACCCCTGGCCTATCTAATAAGGCCAATTGTGCTTTTTGTAAATTGCTGTGTAGACCATTTATCAAGCTTTAGAAAATTCCAGAAGTATTCTGAAACTAACGGGGAATACATTACATTCAAACAATCTACTGTGCTTGATAAACACTATTTTGTTCTGCCATTACACACATGCAATTAGTTACTTTCAGTGTGGAAATTTCATTGACTTCCTTTAGGTGCTGCAGCATGCAAGACATTGGATTTTTGTTATTTAATCCTCTTTATTCCAAACAAATGAATTTCACTCTCTACTAGCATCCCCTTTTAACACATAAAATCCATTTGATGAAGCTGACTAATGAGTGGAAGTTACAGCTATCATTTTTAAAAAGGAGACAATCCAGCAAATGTATCACCCAATCGATTTATTAAATATAAAAGTAACTTTTATGCCAGCCATCTCTATGTGAAACTAATAGATTGGATTCATAGAAAATTACCATATAGTAGAACAAATGGCCTTTTTGATCAAGGCACCATTCTAATATCTAGTCTAAAAAAATATCAATGTAAAATTCCTTGTGCTGCTTTTATTTATTTGAAAGCTATTTCTGATACAATCTACTATGATCTGCTATAGCTGTCATGTCTCATCTCTATCATTGGATATTTATTAGAACTAATTTACACATTTTTATTATTTAAATTTATTTGCTGTCCATCTCATGTTGAAACAATTCTGAGTTAACAGCATTAAAACAAAATCCTTTTAAAAATTCTAAAAGAAAATTTATTGTAATTTTATACTATTTTATCGTAAATAGTAATGATACTATTTACAATAAAATAGTATAATAATATACTCCATGTATGATACTATTTACAATAAAATAGTATAATAATATACTCCATGTAAGTCAATTATTTATTCAAGATGGAATTGGGGACCAGAATAGTCCTCAGCCACCAGAGGTTTTATCTTCAGTTTCTATATCTTCTTGATTTCTTAATCTTTTTGATATACAGTACTGGCTTATTCTTCCTTATGTCTATAGTGTGAGTCGCCTGCTTATAAATTCCTGCCTGTACTGTGAATTATTCTTGATCTACCATAATTGCCTAGCGCCAAGGCTAGGATGCTAGGAGTCTACAGAACATTTGTCTACTCAGCTATTGTCTATCTGCTATGATAACAATTTCCCACATACATAACACTCATACACTACAACACAAGTATACCCATATTCTCTAGTATATTATGGCTTGCAGCTGTTCACATGGTACAAATCAACTTTGTAATAAATTTCTGGAAATTCTGACACTTCAACTGGTCTGCATCTTTCTAATCTGTAGAAGCTTTCCCAGGCTGCTTGAGTTTTGATATTCCCCAGTCTTGCAAATTTAATTTCAGCTTGCACATCATCTGTATGCAGATTACACCAGTTTGGTATCTTTTTCAACTCAGATCTCAGATTGCACACTCTCACAGAATCGGTTGTTAAACCGGTTGCAGCCCATCACTGTATGAACTGGAATGAAAAACTGGAATGAGCAGCTTTGGAGAAACAATGGGTTCAGAAATATAGTTGTCCATGGTTCTCTTATTTACAATTATTAAATTTAAAGTAGACAAAAGAAATTATGGTTTTGAACATTGTAAGACTGAGTTTGAAAGTGATTAATAGATTTAACAGTTGGAAGGGACTTGTAGGTCATCTAGAGAATTGTGTACAAATAATGAACAATTGCTAAAAAGTATAAATATGAAATTAGAAAATAAAGTATAAAATGGACTAAAAGTTTTGATTATAATATACATACAGAATAATGAGAAAATAAGTGGATGAAAGGATTAAAATTTAGACTGTTATAATTGTATAGAGACCATAAAGATTAGATTAGAAGAGTTGGAAGGCACATTGTAGATCATCTAGTCCAATACCCTGCCCAAGCAGGAGATCCTACACCATTTCTGACAAATGGCAGTCCAATCTCTTCTTGAAAGCCTCCAGTGATAAAGCTCCCACAACTTCAAAGGCAAGCTGTTCCATTGGGTTGATTGTTGGTGCCTTGGAAAATAGTTTGACCTCTTCCTCTCTGTGGCAGCCCCTCAAATATTGGAGCACTGCTATCATGTTTCCCCTGGTCCTTCTCTTCACTAGACCAATCATGCCCAGTTCCTGTAACCGTTCTTTGTATACTTTAGTCTCCAGTCCCCTGATCATCCTGGTTGCTCTTCTCTGCACTCTTTCTCCTAGAGTCTCAACATCTTGTTTATAGTATGACCAAAACTGGATGCAGTATTCTAGGTGTCTTATTAAAGCTTTATAGAGTGATAATAGTACTTTACATGATCTCCAATTCCAATTCAATTCCAATTCCAAATTTTATTGGTCACATACACAATCATACATGGGTACGATATGCAGTGAA
>JAEANM010026543.1:0-10716 GCA_017656035.1 Myanophis thanlyinensis
AACAAACAAACAAACAAACAAATATTATGCTAAGTTACTGGTGTATTTTTATAGCAGTCTGGTACAGCCACGTTGTTTCAGCTGCTTGTACAGCCAAAACAAGTGATGTTGCGAAAAGTCAGGCAAGCCATATCCTTCTGTACTGAAAGGCAAGAAGCTTAATAAAAAAGGAATAAAGAGGAGCATCAAGTCTCCATGACAACTGATGTTTCTTGGCAGGCAAGGCACCAAGCCAGTGATTGGAAACCGACACTCATTAACACTGTTCTAGCTGTGCAGGGTTCATTTGTTTGTGAAATTTTCTGGGTGTCTGTCACAGACAAGACAGAATTAAGAAATAAATAAGTCAACATGTTTAAGGCTTTTAATATTTATGATGTTTTGCTATAGCAAATATCCAAGTCAATGCACAGATTTTTTTTAACCAGTGATCTTTCCTTCTCTTTTCTGTATTAACAGCATTAGTTCCAACTTTTTTTCAAAGGTACCTCCTCCTCTCTGCACACCTAACAAGAAAGTGGTGGGAAAGGAGAAAAAAGGGCTTAAGACAAGAAAAATAGAAGGGATCTCTTGTTGCTACGGTAATAAAGGCAGCTTATATTTTGATTTTTTTTTATTGCTGTATGCAGATACTCCTCACTGAATACTATTGGATGCATAAAGCCTATAGTATAAGACCTCCATGCAATTGTAGTTAAGAAAAAAAAATATTCTAAAATTATCTCCTTGAATGAAGTACATAATTTTCAAGGAATGAGATTTTAGCAATCAAATGGAATAGTTATAATCAACTCAAACATAAGTTCCCCAGTTCCATTTCTAGTGCTACAAAAGGCTCAGGCAATTAAAAAAAAAATCTCTTTCAAGGTTCCTAGAGAGCTATTGATAGCATAATAGGCTACACTAGATAAATATTCAAATTGTACATACTTGTGTTACATAAAGATTTCTTAAATAAGTAAAGACAATAACCTAAATAACTCTTCAGATGTGTTTTATTATAAAATAATACATATTTTATTGTTATCTCTCTTGTTCATTAATAATGAAGTATCATTAATCCCCCTGAAAGGAGAGAAGCTGCCAAGGTGGGTGCTGATTTAAGTTACTCTTTCACTCTTAACAAAATGTTGGTAAGTTAAAGGTATTTTATCTGAACTGCAAAACTCAGAATGACTTTTTGATATCAAAAAGATATATCAAAAAGAAAAATGTATATAGAAAAATGTATATAAAAAAATGTTGCCATTTACATGGCCAGATACAATGCTCCTAAATAAGTCCCCTCATAAATTCATTCTGTCAAAAACAACAGAGTCCAACGAGTGAAGGAAAGTATACATACCGTAAGTCATTTTATCATTATAACTGTAAAAATAATTTGTCTTTTTCCCCCTTTGCCAGAATATTTTCCAACTGAAATTTAATCTAATTTTCAGTACATTTTAAACTGGAGTTATTTTCTTTGGTATCTAACAGTGACCTGTAATTCAACCAAACTCCAGACAATTAATGTTTATTGAATATACTGAACAATACTGTGCAATTATTATTCTCACGAGGAAGGCTGAGAAGATATTTGCAGATACTCACATCTTGGACATAAACTGTTTCAACTTCTCTGCTTGGGACTGGTGATAGGGCAACTTAACAATGCTGATAAACCCTTGGTCCTTCTCTAACTATATCTATTGTCCCTGGTAAGTCAGTAAGCCAAGGGGTTATTAAAAGCTAGTGTATGCGGTGTTGAATTGTATCAATAACTCCCTTCATACAGAACCAAAGTTTCAGAAAGTTTATTTGTTACAGGAACAGCCCTTTAGGCCCTGCCATTAAACAATGAAAGATCAGAAATGAAAAGGAAGTCCAGTGCATGGGGGAATTTGCAGGTTGGGGAATAGGAGAGAAGGGAGTATTATTATGTGTTGCACCTGTCACAACCCAAAAGGAAAGAACTTTGATCATGTGGTATAGAGAGTAGAGAGATACCCTTGAAGATACAATACAAAGGACTGTTACAAAACATTCTTTAAACCCAGAAAACAAGAGAAACATCAAAAAGAAAGTCAGGCTGGCTTTGCCTTGATTCTTTGATGTCCAGAAGGTAGGGAAAGGAAAACAAAGTTTGGCTTCTTACACTGGTCTATAGCCCTAATAAAGATTTTATTTGATTTGACGGTCAAACTTTCAACATTTAAGCCAATGCCAAAAGAGTTCCAGTATTTCTTGCAGAGTCTGTTTTCTGACCTGGACTACTTTGAAGGGCTGGCATGGGTCACCGCTGACAATTTGACTTATTTGTCTTTTCTGTGAATGACCCTGCCAGCAGACATGGTGCCATCTCATTACATCCCCTCCCCTAAAAAAAATCCTCTTACACTGCATTAGTACATATAGGGCTGTGATTGTGATCATTTTCTCTTCCATGGTAATAATACACTCAACAGCCCATGATTTTTAGCACTCAGCTAAAGAAATAAAGTTGCTTCCTTCTAGGGCAGTTTCTATGTCATCTAAATCTTTTGGCTTATAGATTTAACTTTATAGTTATAAATAAACTGTTAAGTTATATTATAAAAGCATTTGAGAGATTTCAGGTACTGTTATGCTCACTGGGCTTATCTTTTTTTTTATATATGCCTGGTTTGTTTCATTATGAGTGCTTGAAGATATATCAACATTGTTAAGTGAGTTAAGAGTAACCTAAAGGTACACATGTCCTTCTTGGTTTCTAAAGTGATGAAAAGGAAAGGTGACTCTGGTGATAAAACTTCAGATTTTATCAGATATGGCCAGAGGACACAAGTATGCATTTTCCTCCTTCTGCAAGAGTTAGATATATCCATTGGCCATCCACTGGGGTGAACAGAAAATTGGTATAGCTCCTTTTTTTTTCTTTTCTTTATCCACTCTGCAATGCTGTTGATATGGTGAGATCAGCGAGATTGGAAATGAAATAACTGAGTTAATGTGATATTTGAATCTTGATATAAGAAATGCATATCCAATATTCACATTGCCATGAATCAAGAGCTCTGCTTGTATATGTGTATTTTTCTGTTTAGTATTCACAACATGAGAAGACACTTTCCACATGCAGCAAACAACATAGCAGAATGCTTGTTTCATTTCAGAGGAAAGTTGCCAACTCACAGATCCAGTTTCATACAACATATTAAATATGATTACTGAAGTACTCTTTTACAATTGCATTCTTTATTAAAGACTAATAACAAAACTGTATATACTGTACATTAAAATACTCACGAGCTCAAGATTTTATATGCATTTAAATAAAGTAATAACAGCCTACCCACAATCCTAACCAAGTTATCAAATTGTGCCAATACAGGCAATAGTTCTTTGACTGATTTGGTTAAATGTTTTATGTAAACTCATGAAGAGTATAAGGTTTTTTGTGTATGTTTTGAACATCTATCTCTCTTTTCCAAGATCTTATGGTATTTTTTGTGATCCTTTCTATTCATTGCAATAGTTCTATGGCATTTTTAGCTTCTACTGTTGGATGCCAGACTTTTCTCTCTATGTTTTTTCAGATAAATGTCAGCATTCTTTCATATCAAATCCAGAATTGAAACAGAACTGAAACTTCATATAGTAGTTTTGAAAAATCACAGAGTGTTGTTTTGAAAAATCACAGAGTGTAGAATTATTTGGAAAGTTTTATCTTGAAACATCTTTATCTTTAAATATCTGCTAGCAGTCATATATAGTTTTATTTTTCTCAGCTGAATGTTTTGCTTCCAACACAGGCATTTCTGTATTCCTTTATTTTGTGCTTCATGTATATTCAAATATAAGAAACATTAATATACCTTTCTAATGTGGTTTTGTTTAAGATTACAGTTTTTAGGTCACATTGATGTGATTATATTTATATTTTTTTAATAATTTAATGTTCACTGTTGTAAGCCACCCAGAGTAGCTCCATGACAAGATGGTGGCTAAGTAAGTAAACAAACAAACAACAAACAAGCAAACATCAATTTAGTAATACTATGAAATATGAAAGGCCAACCAGAAAAGTCTACATGCAGGGTCAGGATAATGGTTGTAGCCAGTGGTTTTACTACCAGTTTGGTGCACATGCACTTTGCCGCATAGTTTCTGAAAAACAAGTTTTTCCATTCCGGAGGCAGACCAGGTGATTGGGAAGGCTACAGAGGCCCACAAAACAGTGATTTAAGTGAGAAAAGCAAACCAAAAAATGAAAAGGATATAGGATAGAAAAGGGCAGAGGTGGGTGGGCGGGGCCAAACTTCAATGCTGCTACTGGTTCGGTAGAACCAGTGCATCCAGACTGAATTTCACCGCTAGTTGTAGCCATTAGTAGCTTCTGTTATATTTTTTAATAGGCATTAAATTTAATTAATGTGAATTATGTAAATGGAAGCAACACACAATGGCATAAGCATTTGTATGAAAAAATACTAAATATTTATCAAAAAGGAAGATGAGATTGAAAAAGTCAGATTCTGCTGGAAATGAGTAGTTTCTGCTTTACTATGAGTAAAGTTTCAAAAATGAGTTGGATCCATGGATGATTTTACAGACTGCAATGTCTTTTTACCTTCTCCTTTACTGAAGACTTTTGACCTCTTCCAGTCAAGCCCCTAAAATATATATATATAAAGGATTCAGAATAGCCAGTCATGCCAATGAAAGTGACCCATCTCTCCCAAATGAATGCTGATTAGCTATATTCAGAGATACCCAAAAGTTCAACAACAGTGTCTTTTTCACTGTAGAAGTTCCTCCTGCTGCTTGGCAAACCTTAATTCTTTTTATAACATTGTTTTGTTATTGTTGTTGTTGTTCAGTACTCTCCTGGACATATTTTTTTTCTTCCTTTCTCTCACCTTATTTCAATCATGTTTTAATTTTCTTAGTTTTCTTACTATTTCTGCCTGAAGGTGAGAAAAATGCATGCAAATGTGAGTATCTGTATGTATGAGAGTGCTTTGAAAAGCAATTTTGCAATAGCCAAATGTACCTCCTCAAAGCATTAAAGTAGCTTCAGAGGATGTGGAATTGCTGTGAGATTGTAGCCAAAAGATACTCCACTACCATGAATTGCCTCTGCAACACCAGATAAACACTAGTGAATGCTACTGTTTATCACAAATTGCCAGACCCAAATCACTGAAAACAACATGAGATCTAAATTGTCCCCTGAGTTCACAGCATATGGCTTTATATGAGGAAGCATGGGGGTTGAGAGGATTTGAGTAATAAATAAGAGGAAAGGAAACCCCCCCCCTCTCTCTCAAACACACACACACAGGGTGGGAGGAAGGGAGGAAGGGTAAAGAATGAAATATATAGCACTCAAGAACTGGGTCTACAAGGTGGTCTATATCACACACCCTGATTATCTGAAGGATAGCCTAACTCTAATGATTTCTAGTGATTTAATCCATCTATTGGTATGTTGTACTCAAATTGTATGTGTCCTACTTCCTAGGGAACAGCATATCTCCCATGCTGATGTTTAAGAAGTTAAAAAATTGGCTATTTCCCCTTGCCTTCGGTTAGGGTGGCTGCCAGCTTGATACAATATGTATACATTTGTAGAATTGCTTTTTTCAGGATGTACATATCATTGTCTTGCTTTAATCGCTATTGCCATTTTTAATGCATATGCCACCTTAAATCTTACGGATTTGGGTGACTTTCTAAATTTAACAAATAACATAAATAATACACTGATTAATTGGGAAAACTTAGGTGGGAACAGATGATTTGCTGTGGCAACTCCTAATGGGAACAGCCAAAAGAAGATTAATTGGGAAAACTCTTTTAACAAACATGATATATCCACAGGGTTGGCATCTACTCCAAGTTAAGTAGTCCATGTTAAGGAATTGGAGAATAATATTTCTTAGCATACTATTCCCAGTCTCTCTCTCTCTCTCCCCCTATTTCTCTCTGCGTGTGTGCATGTGTATCCTCTGAAAAAAAATATTTGCATTTTAAGGACTTTTTAAAAAAATGTACTATTACTATTACTAAATTACTATCATTTTTGCTACTACAATGAATGTTATTAAGCTTCATATAGATCATACTGGTAGATAAATGGACCTGAGAGAAGATTTCCATTTATTTCATTAGCAAAGTCACTCAACATATAAAATGCCAGTGTGAAAATGTCATCACCCCTTTAGTTCAATCAATTAAATTAAAGGAATAATTAAAAGTAGTATGAAGAATGGATTATATACATAGGGATGATTGGGTCAGCCCTATTCTGTATGAATATCACAAACATTAATATCACTCATCCCACTGAAGTTATCTCCATACATATTCCACAGGCACGTCACACTCCACTCAGAATAAATGGATGTAGTCTTGTGTAAACATGCCTGTGAAACCTGTCATTTTGGAAGATATTAAAAGCTATCTCCAGCTTCACTAGTCTGAAGTCAAAATTTTGTTTTGAAATGGAAAAAATTATGAATTTTCCCAAGAGTAATTGGGCTGGTGAAATCATAACAAAATGTAGTATGGAGTTGTCCAGGAACCCATAAAGGACATGAAAACTATCTCTAGGAATCTGTAGTTTTTCTTGTCTTGGCTAAAGTCAGTGTTAGTGAATTCTACTATGAGAGATGTAATTGGTAAAATGGGATTCATTGGAGAATAGTAAGATGAAAATGTTTATTCAATAAGAGCATAGATGATTTATCATCCTTACCCAAAAAAGTAGCTGGATCATCCTTAGACACCTGGAGTAATGCTCTCAGTCTAATGAAAACCAAATACTGCATTTTACAATTAGCACATGTTTCATGACTGGAAATGATAATGTTAAAATTTCAGGATGTTTTCTTGTGTTAGGATCTGGGCAGCTTGCCATCATGGAAGAAAATAATATTTTTGCTCAGAGAATTTTATAGGAGAGTATCAGACATCTTCCTCAGGTGAATCTGAACCATGTAGCTATATAATCTGGGTATTGTACATATCCTAAAATGTTTTAGAACGTTTGTGATATTCTTGTATCTTAAGATGAAGCAAATCTGAGGGCATGGGAAAGTGTTGACTCACTTCTTTAGACAGGCATACATTACTTCCAATATTTTAAATATTTGGTTAGGTAGGTTCAAGCTGTGATAAGGTCCTGGTATGAAAAGTTCTGCATGATAAATGTAGTGGTGAGGCTAACTTCTCCAAGCCTCCCAAATGGAATTAAAACATGTAAACAAACAACCAATTATCATCCCGAATGATGAGAGTGGAAAATAGTGCCAAAATTTGCAGCCACATCCTGTACTGCCCTCAAACCTTACATTAATTATAGCTAATAAATTTGTTGATCATATTTTCCATCATTCTTAAAGAACTGGCTAGGGGTTTTGTTGTTTACAACCCTTTTTTGCCCTCACTGCATTTTATACCAGACAAAAAACATTTGCATGCAGTGTTGATTGGAGTATAAACCGTAGATCAATTTCCATCTTATTTTACATTCTACTGTTTTACCTTGGAAGACTCTCTTGATTACTTGCTACATTATTATTTTTTTAAAAAAAAAATCTTAAATGGTGTTTTAAACGTGTATTCAAGCAAATTGGCAGAAGAATGAAGCAAAACATAAATGAAAATACCCTTTGATCTGTGCAGCAAATTAAAGAATAAGAACAAGGATTTGGGATAGCTCATGATGCCTGCCAGGGAACAAATGGTTGTTTCTTTTATTATTCCCCAGTTTTATGAACCTTTGTCCAAAAAAACATTTTAAATAAAAGAGCAAATAAACACCATGCTTTCATGATTGATCTGCTGTGTAATTTACAGCTTAAATAAATATATTTAAATGTTTTCAGTGTAAACTGAGATTTATATTCACATGTAGCAAATATTACTATCAGGTGAGAACAGCAGAGTATGATATAACAAAAGTATTACATTTTGTAAATTCTCCTGCTATATTTTAGAACCTTGCAGCTGTATCTTCATCTTCCTCATTGTCAATCACATTTTTTTATCAAGTGAGCAACTTAAAGTTTTCTGCAGCTTAAGCTTTCTACCTATATTAAAAAAAAAACATTTATTACCTACAACAGGGTTGAGCTGTAACCTTTTGTATGTCGCCATGTAGCGGATTACAAAAGCTGAAATACAGGCTGAAATTTGCACCGAACCATGAAACTCTCTGGTTGCTCTTGTGACAATCTTTTGCTTTCTGTTAATCTCTGCTCCTAACCTCTGCATTGCCTCTAGAGCTTCCTCATTTGAAATGCATTAACATCTTGCTTTAAAAAATATATATTATACAGTGCCTGAGGCCAAGAAAGGTTTATTCTAATTGTTATTCATCATCTTAATATAATCTGTTCAAAATTTAAGAATCTTGACTTTGCATTTCTATATGTTTCTCTCCATTTCAACAACAAAGGTTTTTTTTTTTAATTAACTGAGATAAATTTCCCAGCCAAAGGGAGGCATAAAAATAATAAAGTGCAATTATTCAATACATTTTTCATTGCATTGAAATTAATGCTATTATAAATGTGCTTTAAATTTATGAATTAGCATGGTTCTGTTTGCATTCTAAATATGCAGACTATATTTTTACAGATTCATACAAACCTATTCAACAACCTTTATAAGTTTATACACAATATGTCTATGCAGTAAACATAATACATTTAGATGCTGAGAGCCCCAAGTGATAGATTTGTTATATGAGCACAATTTCTATACTTTCATAATATAAGAAATCCTAAAATTCCTATGCATCTTATCATATAGCAATATCAGCAATCTGAACAGTTATAGAAGTCACAAAATCCTTCTTTGTTTCTTGAAGCTACAAAATTATTTGAGCCTCTGAGAAGATTGTGCATAGATGAGTAGAATATTACTGGATGAGAGTAGCTGAGCAGAATAGCTTTGGGAATGAAATTCAGATATTTGTTCTGGGATAAATTTTAACTATCCCCTCCCCTTCACAAAATCCCACTTCAAAAATAAACACGAACATTTCCTTCCTATAGAAGACTGCAGATCAATAAACACAAGGAACATGTCCCTGTTGCCCCTGTTAAGATTTCTTCTCTGCACATCATGACAACACATCAATAAAGCTGTCTAGGCACCCAGACTTTTTTCTAGCAACTATAAATCCCAGTCACTCTAATTTAGTTTTACTGGAAGTTTGCTTTCGATTAAGAGCTCTGTGTTTCAAACAGCTACACATCTAAAGAAAGGAAAAGCTATAGGCAAAAGTGCTCAAAGGGATTAAGGGCTTCCATTGTGCTTTCTTACAAACATTTTTCTAACACTAGTAGATTTGTCAGTCTTAAGTATATCAGTCCAGTCGATTCAAAAAGCAAGCACAGCCAAGGTCTTTTAAAGGGATTATGCATTATGTTTCCTTGACAAACTTCTGTTGGTTGGAAATTCTCAAAGCAGCTCTGATAATATAACATTGGCACTATTTCAAACTATATATGGTAGAAGTGTTACCTTTACCAAAACATTCTGGTTTTGGCAGGAAAATGAATTATTCCCTGCCTGCAAGGCAAGGCTGAGATGGCAGCAGCAAGAAATTATGGTTGATCGTTTTCGCAAAAGGCAATTAGAAGGCATACTCTTGTCTGCTGCGAGCACCAATTTGTCTTTTGTACTTGGGCCAATTACCATCAGGAGGGCTCTTCATAAGAAGAGCTACAGTTCTTTGGAGTAAAGCTATACTTCAAACAACTATTCTGAAGTCTTCCCAGGATCATTTTCAAATTCATTTCTTTTTAAATTAATCACACAACAGTTCAGAGCATAATTATTTTCAAAGAAAAACAAGAGAATTTAATCCCCAGATTTGTTCTGATTGATAGTTCTCAGAACTGAAATAATACAAGTGGTAACAAAGATCCAAAAATCTATTTGTTCCCCAAATATATTTTCAATACAATTGAGTTTTCACAGCTCTTCTTGAGCCAATTTACAGGCAAAGATGAAGTCAGTTCTGAACTATATATATATATATATTGTTCTGGGAATGGGTCTAACTGTACTTCATTCAAGTACAATGGTAAGTGTATACTGCAATAGAGAGACAGGCTCAGTTAATTCCTTTTTTCATCTCTACATCAGTCCAATGAGATAGACCAGGCTAAGCAACCAGTGTTACATAGATCAGGAATAACTTTTATTGAAACAAAATCTTGGAATGTGCTTCCTCCATCCTTCACTTTATCTTTCTGTGAAGAAGGAAGGAGCTAGTCTGAGACATTTTTACCAAGCTACCGAGCTCAAGCCCATCTTGTCTAACCATTGCTAGTGGCTCTTCTTCCTGTCCTTCAAAACCATTCCTTTCATCATCTATAACCTATTTCAATTATAACAGATCAGGATTTTCAACTATGGACTTTTGCTGCAGCGTTCAGATGTTAGACTTCCCAATAGCTATTGGAAATGTGATAGCATTACAAAGGGAAGAAAGTTGGCTGTTCCCAATATTATATTGATATACGAGGGCTATCCACAAAATATATTATGTTTTCCACTGTAGCAAGAAGGGGTGGAGCTAGCGTGGCCATCTTTGGTCTGTGTGTCCGCTGCTCAGTCTGCATCTAGTCGTACTAGTGGGAGGTTCGTATCATTGCCCGTTATTTCACAGTAAACATTTGAAATGTGTGCTGCAATTGAAAATCCCTCCAGTTGTGAGGTGCGATCAGTGATAAG
>JAEANM010026544.1:0-10715 GCA_017656035.1 Myanophis thanlyinensis
TTCACAAACTCCTAACTGTCTTAGGGTAAAATTCTGTCCTAATAAGGCAAGAAAAACAAAACATAACATAAGAATCTTTTTATTTTCTTAGAAACAGAGTAATTAAATTAAGATCACATTAATGATATATGTTTTTCCAGTACAGTAATATTTAAAAATTTGTTGCTAAAATCCACATGGCTATAAATATGCCCATTTTAATTCGGCCATTATGTGATGAACCTTTTAATTTTCTTCATTTCATATCATTACTGCTTCCATTCTTCAATTCCTACAAAGTATTCATATATATCACTGCAAATCTAGGACTGAAAAGCCGTCCTGTCCCTCAAGCTGATTGGTAAAAGATTGTAAAAAAAAGGAATATAATCAGTGTCCACCATAATCTACTGCAAATCAAGGGCAACGAAAATTCCCTTAACCACCTTAGTTCTACTATATTCCATAGTTTTTTTAATGTTTGAAAGTTACTTCACATAATTTTAAAAGAAAAATAGAGAATAAAACTAAAAATAATACTAATTGCGTTTTCAAAAAATTATTTCCTACAAGTAATCTAATGTTGCTCTTATATACCTTTCTGTAGCAAATGTAAATATATATATTCCTAACAATATTATTGAAGTGAGCAGATTCAAAAAGAACAGAAAACTAAATGGTTTGTGAAATGCAAATGGAGTTAATGCCCAAGACCAGGCAGCTTTTAACTGAGTCAGTTAATTACTTTATTGTTGTGGTCTTATCAGTTGTTGCAATCAGTTTTATCTGAGTCAGGATTGTAAATGGATTCTAAGACACTCATAAATAATGTAAACAGTTGCTGCAATTATCTACAAATCAAAGAGTACTTATCACTATGTTGCACATATATAACAGAATAAAAATGCATGGAGGGAAAAAGATAAGCGTCTCAACACTAAATAGTCCATAATGGAAAGTAAACTGTGTGAAGGCTATTAGGATGAATCAGTAAACAATCAAACGTTTAAACAAGAATCACACTATATACTTTACTGTTGACTGTTTAAAGATTAAAATCTAGAATTCTCTGCACATTCACTAAATACTTCCATATCATCACCAATATTTAGCTGTTGTACAGTTTGATTTGTTAGTTCTAAATTGACAAAAGTGACAATATTGTTTGAGAAAGAACGAATGGAACATTCATTCATTCATTCATTCAATGAAAATTTCTACTGCAAATCAAATGATACCTGACATATAAGATTAGCATAACTTAAATTCAAAACAGATATTTTACTATATGTCTAGGGGGTAATGCTATCATAACATGAAAATATACATTAAGAGGTAGGCTGACATATTTCACCAAGCTATAAAACACACTTTACAAACAACAATCACTGTGTTTATATGCTAAGACACAATATTTTATGGCCTAGTATAATGTATAAAACTAGCATACAAATTTAAAGTGTGTATGTTTATAATTCTTCTTGCGAATTCACAAATATAATATATACCCATGTAAGCTGTCAGTCATGGCTTTACAATTTAATTTTTGACTTTCAAGCAATAGCATATGAATTCAGACTGGAAGTCTGTTTCTCCAAATATGCTATGTGCTAAAAATGCTTAGTTTATTTTTTTAGCATAATGGTATGTTTCCATGTCAGTTATATCTAACAACCTACCTTTAGAAAATGAAATTGCCAAAGATCAACCATATTTACTAATCTGATTGTTAGCAAAAGCAGGAAGAAGCTTCATAGGAAAATGTATTTTGAATATTCAAGACTGATGTTTAAACATTAGCTGACATGTTTATTATTATCAATCAATCAGTCATTCAGTCAGTCAGTCAGAAAAGAGCTGGAAGGGACCTTGGAGGTCTTCTAATCAAACCCCCTGATCAAGCTCTGTACTATTTCAGACAACTGGCTGTCCAGTCTCTTTTTAAAGACCTCCAGTGATGAAGCACCAACTACTTCTGAAGGCATGCTGTTCCACCGGTTAACTGTTCTATTAGAAAGTGTCTCCTTAATTGCAGATGACTTCTCTCCTTGATTAGTTTCCATCCATTGTTTCTGGTCTTGCCTTCTGGTCCTTGGAAAATAAGTTGACCCCTCATCTTTGTGGCAGCCCTTCAAATATTTGAATACTCCTATCATGTCACCCCTAGTCCTTTTTTTTCTCTAGACTAGCCATACCCAATTCCTGCAATCATTCTTCCTCTTTTAGTCTCCAGGCACTTAATCATCTTATTCCAATGCTGGTGAACTCTGCATGACCCCAGGTTGGATACAAAGAATGCCAAAGAGAGCTCATAACTCAAATTTCTTCAGTTGTTTGACACAGAATGTAAAACTCACATCCATAGAGGAGGGAAGGGAAACCATAGCTCTGTAGCATTTAGCTTTGTGGAGATGTTGTGTTGACTGACCATTCTAGAACGTAACAGACATAGTGCCTGGCTGGCCTGGCTGATTTTGGAATCAATTACTTTGTTTAAAGACCCATCAGTCATGAGGATGCTTCCCATGTATTTGAAGCTGTTTTTTATTAGCTGGGTGTTGTTAACAGTGATTTTTGTTTCTGTAGGTTTGACATGGATTGGTGAAGTACTTCAGTCTTATTCAGACTGATAATTAGGACATACATCAGAGCAGCTTCTGAGAATTTGTTAGCCAGGAACTATAATTGTTGTCTTTGTGAGTCAGGAGCACAATCACAAGCAAACATTTTTTGAATGACTGTGTGGAGGCACTTTATCTGCACATTCAAGCAATGAAGGTTCAAAAGAGCTGTCCATTTGATATCTGACATAGACATCCTCCTTCAGACCCTAACAAGGTATAACAACATTCAGATAAAGAATAGATCGAGTAGGATTGAGGCTAGCAGACAACCCTGTTTTACCCCCATTGGAATGGCAAATGCAGTTGATGTAACACCATTGTAGAAAACCTTTCCTGCCACTCCATTATGTAGTGGTTGAATCAACCTTAGGAATTTCCTCAGACATCCATAACATCTGATCCAGAAAGCCTCCATGGTTACTGTGTCAAATGCCTTCACTGGGTGCACCTCACCTGGACTTGCCTTACAACAAATATGTCTTCTGTATTTTGTTTTGGCCAAAAGTCAACCAGCACTTCTGGAATGTTTCTTTCTGAAACAGTGACAAGTTTGTTTACGGCAATGCAGGCAAAGATTTTGCATGTGATGGGCAAGAGTGCAATCTGATTTATTACCCTTATTTTAGAAAGCCACAATGAGTGAATCATAAAAGTCATCATGTATCTCTTCCATGGGCAAAGTATCTTCCAAGATGTCTTGGAATGCTTGCAAGGAATTTGTGTCCAGTGCTTTGCAAGAATCTATCTGTAGGAAATGACCAGATCGAGAGAAGGCTCAAACACATCATCAATCCTGAGTCCCTAAATCCAGCCCATCTTGAATTTTTTCTACTCTTATCTTCCGCTAATTTCCCTTGGTCATTAGTAGTTCACATTCTTGTAGAGAACTTAAGCTTGCAATAAATCTTTATATCCATTTGAATATATCCATTTCTAAATAACTTTATTTTCTTGCAGCTTGACATCATCCTACCTGTTGCTGTATTTGAGCTCTTCTGTAAGATCGCCTTCTTGATTTCATCAGTTAGAGCAGGTGTGTCAAATTCAATTTCACTAAGGTCTCATCAGGGGTATGTTTGACCTTGGGGAGCTGGGGCAGGCATGGTCAGGGTAGATGGGGCCAGGGTGGGCATGGTCAGCTCATCGTCACTTGTATTGGGAGCACCTGTGGTGGCCAACTGCTAAGGCATGACTTCCCTCAGACCCTTCCTCTCTCTCATTATAACCTTCCTTCTTTCCTGTCTTCCCGCCTCCCGCGCTGCCTTCCTTGGCCCTCCCTCCCTCCCTTTTCTTCTTTTTCCTTCCCTCTTCATTCTCCTTTCTTCCTTCCCCTCTTCCCTTATTTTTCCTTTCTTGCTCTCTTCCTATCTTTTTCTTTCCCTTTCCTCCTTCCCTTTCCCCTTTCCTGTCCATTCTTGCATGCTCAAATGCAAAAGGGAAAACATTTCTCTTTTTGTTTTGTTTTTAGTTTGTTTTGCTATCCCTCTGCTAGCAAAAACAGAGCTCGGAGGGGGAGCACACTTCTGGGTTCCGTTTTTTGCTGTGAATAGCCTCCTCCAGCTCTTTGCCAGTGAAAATGCAACTCTGTTTTTGTTGGCAAAGGGTTGCAGGAGGACACTGAAGCCGAAAATGGAGCCTGGGAGAGCCATATGAGGCCCCTACCAAGCTCCATTTTTTCTGGCAGAGGCACCATGGGCAAGTCCTTTGCTGTTTCCAGGATGCCACTGTGGGCCTGATCTAAGCATCCTGCGGGCTCAATGCAGCTCACAGGCCTTAAGTTTGACACCCTTGAGTTAGAGGGAGGCAAGTTTAGGGCATAATTTGTTCTATTGTCAAACTACTCTTACTGTTTTTTCTAACATTCATTGCCTACTTATAAAATAATCTACATCTATTATTTTGTGCCAGGCATTCTAGAGAGTATGTCTTGACCACTTTCTGTGTGATATACTTTCAGGTATTTGAAGTGTGTTCTTATTCCCCACTCTTTCAATCTGTCTTAATAAAAACAATAGAGACTTAATTTCTAATTCCCTAATCTTCCTTTATTGCTCTCATCTGAATGCATTCCAATGTGTCTGAATCCTTCCTAAGTATCATATCTAGAACTGGATGCAGTACTCAAGATGAGTTCAGATCAATACAGAATAATGTATTATAAAGTGGAAACTATACTTCTGGGATTCAATGTAAAAAAGCATTTTACTTCCTTGCAACCATATAAAATTGCTGACTCATTTTCAGTTGGCAATATACTATTATTTCAGAACCATTTTTACAATTATTATTAACCTCCAATACCAAATTAGGTAGCCCATCTTGTACTTAATTGTTAATTCCGGCAGGTATATTTTGTTAAATGGGTTTTGTCATTGGTCACAGCCATATGCCTATAATTTATTTGTTTTATAATTCAAAATGAGATAATTGGCACCAAAAGGTGAAATAATACTATCTTCAAAATTAATCTGCACATGCAAAATATGTACATTGGATTAAGAAGCTGGGGAACCACTTAAATACTATAATGAAGAAAAATAACTATCAAGATCCAGGTGTTGTCAAACTCTAATTAGAAGCAGTATACCAATCCAGATGGAAAGTATATAGCTAAAGTACACATTAATTTTAATACATAGCATGTAATTATAGTAGTTCCTTTTCTTGGTCAGACAAATCCTACGAGGTAGAACATAGACTTGATCTATGTAAACAATTGTCAAATAGTTGTTTTGGAAAGGATATTGATTTGCAAAAAGTTGGCAACAAGAGTGGAGGATGGCCGCTATATTTTTGTGTTAAAGGGGCAGCTATGTTTTAAAAAGTATTTTGTGTGTAGCAAAGGGTTGAGAGAAATAAAGATAATGTGAGATTAGACTATGCAACTAATGGGTGAGTTTCTGCATTCACTTGCATTCATTTTTCAACTGATATACACAGATTGGTTCCAAGGCTAGATCAACTGGACCACGCATCCTAACCATGTGCTATAGGGAGCAGAGGCGCATATCATTTACCACAAAAGTGGAGGTTTTTTGGAGCCATTCTGATAGATGAGGTGGCTTGGTGGGCCAGTGTAGAAATGGTTTTGGGTTGGGCAAACATCACAGTAATGTCAGAAACTATTAATGGAGGTTCAAATATAAAGGTAATGAAAGGTATGCTCTGTATTTCAGGATTGCTTGGTGAATTTGTGTCAGCATTTGTGCTTGCAGTGGCCATTTGTGGTTGAAGAGGTGCTATGGACAAAACAGGAGACAGCAACAGGCACAGGATTTCCTGAGCCTTACTAATTATTACTATTGTGGTTTGATGTGCTTTGTGGTCCCGAAATTTAGCCTGGGACTTGAAGAACTCCCCAGACACAATGTCTAAAGAGTGGTGTTTGATGGATCTGAAAGACAGTAAGAGCAAAACAAGGCTAGTACCTTAGACCTATCATAGCATTTCTCTTTTGAAGTCATTTTTGTCTAGATGTTTGGAATCATGAAGAGATAATGTGGAGACCATTTTAGACCCAATTAAATTTTATGTCCAGATGTCACCTGTTTCATAATAAAGTTTTGAATGGTGTGCTCTCTTCTCCTCTCACCTCCCCCAGTATGAATTGAGTATCCTCTCAGATGAGAGCTGAAAGTTGGATCGTTTAGTATTTTTTTCCCCAGCTTCTACTTTGTGGAGTTCCATAGGGTTAGGTACTCTCCAAACTCCTAATTAAAATCTACATGAACCCATTTGGTGAGATCATCTATCACCATAGGATGAGAATCATCAATACGTTGATGATATTCAATTATTCATCTTCATCCTAGGCAAAGTAAGTGATGCTGTTGATGTCCTGTCCCTAAATCTGAAAGCTGTAAAGGTCTGGGTGGAGAACAACAGGTTTCAACTGAACACAGGCAATGGCTCTGGAGCTTGAAGCCATCTGGATATGGCATTTTATCATCTTTGACCGTGAATGAAGTGGTACTACCCCAGACAGACCCAGCACACAATTAGAAGACCTTCTAGATTCACAGCTCCTGCTCAAAGATTGAGTGGCACTTATGGTTAGGAGTGTCTTTGTTGTGTGCCAGTTATGTGCTTTCCTGTACCACGAGGCTCTATTCATAGTTACTCATTCTCTGGTCAGCTCTAGAAGAAATCACTCTAATGTGCTCTATATGATGTTGCACTTGAAGTTATTCAGAAGCTTTAGTTGGTGCAGAATGCAGCTGCATAAAATGTGTGCCTCTAGGCGAGCACACATTCATCTCTGTTCTGCAACCTTTATTGCTCGGCAGTTTGCTTCTGGATGTAATTCAAGGTGCTAGTTTTGACTTTTAAATCCTTACATGGCATAGGACCAGGTTATTTGAGGGACTGCCTCTTCCCAATTCTGTCATCCCATCCGGTCAGGCAGGAGGAGGATCCTGTGGATCCTATCTCCAAAGGAGCTCCATTTGGTAGGACCTAGCTGGCATACTTATTCTGCTGTGGTCCTTTGCCTTCTGGGCTATCATTTCGCCTGAGATGAGGTTTGTTCCATCCAGACCCTTAAAATATGTTTTTTTTTTCAATAGCCTTGGGGATTCCAGAGAGAGATTCTGCAAGGGTTTGTTCATTTATTTTATCTGTTTATTTTTTTATTATGTTACCCAAAGACACGTTTTTAAGTGTGCAGTTTTATAACTATGCCAAACAAACAAATAAGATGCAAATATCCATCCATCAAACTTACAGTGCATTCAGAAAGTATTCAGAGCCCCTTCACTTTTGTCAATTTTGTTATGTTGCAGCCTGATTCTAAAGTTGTCGAAATTCATTTTTTTCTCACAAATCTACACTCAGTGCCCCTAATGACAAATGAAAACAGAATTTTAGAAATGTCTGTAAATTTATTAAAAATAAAAAAACCCTGAAATATTGCATTGGCATAAGTATTCAGACCCTTTGTAATAACACTTGAAATTTAGCTCTGGTGTCTCCCATTTCTCTTGATCATTGTTTCTACACCTTGACTGGTATCCACTGTGGTATATTAAATTGATTGGACTTGATTTGGAAAGACACACACCACTCTATAGAAGGCCTCACAGCTGACAATGCATACTGTAGCAGAGCAAAAGAGATATGATTATTGCAAGGAACAGATCTGGGGAATGCTACAATAATTTCTGCCGCACTATGCCTCCATAATTCTCAAATGGAAGAAGTCTGGCTCTTCCAAGAGCTGATTGCCCAGTCAAATTGAGCTATTAGGGGAAAGAGCCTTAGTAAGAGAAGTGACCAAGAACCTGATGGTCACTTTGTCTGAGCTCCTGTGATCCTGTGTGGAGATGGGATAAAGTTTCAGAAAGACAATCATTACTGCAGCTGTCCACCAATCTGGGCTTAATGGCAGAGTAGCTAGAGGAAAGCCTCTTCTCAGTGCAAAACACATGAAAACCTACTTGGAGTTTGCCAAAAAGCACATTCAGACTGTGTGGAACAAGATTCTCTGGTCTGATGAAACCAAGATTGAACTATTTGGTGTCTGTTATAAACATTATATCTCTGGAGGAAATCAGGCACTGCTCATCACCTGCCCAATATCATCCCAACAGTGAAGCATGGTGGTGGCAGCATTATACTGTGGGGGTGTTTTTCAGCAGCAGGGACTGGGAAACTGGTCAGAGAGGGAAAGCTGAATGAAGCAAAGTACAGGGATATTCTCAATGAAAATCTGTTCCACAGTGCTCAGGATTTCAGATTGGGCCGAAGGTTCACTTTCCAACATGACAACAAACTTAAGCACACAGCCAAGACAACACATACACTTGAACCCTACTGGACATCTCTGGAGGGACCTGAAAATGGTTATCCATTGACAGTTCACTATCCAATCTGATTGAGTTTGAGAGGATTTTCAAGGAAGAATGGCAAAAAGTACCTAAATCCACATATGCAAAGGTTGTCATGTCATACCCCAAAAGACTCAAGGTTATTATTGCTGCCAAAGGTGTTTCAACAAGTACTGAGTAAAGGGTCTGAATATTTATGCCAATGTAATATTTCATGGGTTTTTTTCCTTTTTAATAAATTTATAGACATTTCTAAAATTCTGTTTTCACTTTGTCATTATGGGCTACTGAGTGAATTTCAAAAAAACTGAATTTCGACAACTATAGAACCAGGCTGAAGCATAACAAAATTGACAAAAGTGAAGGGGATCTGAATACTTTCTGAATGTACTGTATATAATCACCAGTCTCAATTTTGTGACCCTTAGCAGATCACAACGCAAATCCACCCCATCAGAATGAGCAAGAGGGGAATGCCAAGAGTCCAGTCGGCTAAAAACGTATATGTGGGAAGATCTATGATGGCATGCTTCTTCTACTGTGGCCCCTCTCCTATGGAATATCATTCATCCTGAGGTGAGATCATAGCTGCTTTCCAGAAAGCCCTCAAGACATGGGTTTGCCATTAAGCTTGATGGACTCTTTGTATTATGAACCTGAATAATTGTTGTATGATATTAAATGAAAGTTGTCTTTCTTGCATTTCTGGTTTTACTTTATGTTCATTATTGTTTATGTATTATATGCCACTCAATCATGTTTTGTGATAGGGGAAAATAAAATGTAAAATATAAAATGTAAAATACAAAATAAAATAAAAATTCTGTTTGTTGTTCCCATAATGAATGGCTACAACCCTATTTTTGTATGTACAGTAGATCCTGAATCATAAGTTTTTATATAAATATAATGAAGTTCTAAAGCAGATTATACTTTACTATTTGGTATTTTCTCTAAATATAACTGAAGGAATATATAAACCATCTTGCAATTCCATCTAGTGTGACATATTAACTTTAGCTATAGAATATTTTATACTTAATTTAAATTATTGTATATTTTTTCATTTATATATTGAGTTGGGTACGTTGCTAATTATAAAAGTTTGGGGAATTTAAAATATGGTTAACTCTTCCAGCCTACCAAATGCATAATAGATGCTAAGGAAAAGGGGCACTGTAGTTACAATATCACTACTGCTTTTATCATTTTCTCCATATTCTACAGGAATGCTCAAACTTCATCAACTTAAAGTTTTGATTTGGGGCTTGTAACCTTCTCCAGGAGTTCCAACCCTCAAAATCTATCAGAACATAATCCTGAAATGATGTAATTCAACCTCTTTTCTCTGAGCATAAATCAGGCTAACTTATGTAAAGAACAGTGAAACACACTCTTTAAACTATTGCTAAAATTGTGGCACTCCATCATCCCCCCACAAAAAAAGTTGATGGAATAACTGGAAGCTGATCTGTGATTGCCTACTTGGGTCACATTTGTCCAAAACTACTATCGGTTTACGGGCTCTCCATTTAGGCCCCCGAGGATCAGCTTTCTCTTTTTAGTGCCCAGTACGGCATAGGGAAGCATAGTTATAATTTTACAACCAAATTAGATGATTGTACCTCAATATATAATAAAATTTCACCATGATTTCCTATAGTTAAAAATGAATTTTTTATTAAAATATACTTAAAATATAATGTTCTAATAAGGTTTAATTCAACTGAGAATAAAGCATATGCCATTGGCAGTTCTTTATAAATATTTCTTATAATTTTCTTTTAATTTATATCTTTGTCCACATGAATCAAATGTGCCTGAGGAACTATCTCTTTCAGTGACCTAATTTCTTTAAAGCCTTGGGAAAAATTCTATCTTATAGAATGAAGTTTATTTTTCAGACCATAATAAAATCATTTCTCCTTTATCATCTACTAAAGATAAACTTGGAGTCAGAGAAAAATTTCCCTGGTTTACAGCTGTTTCTAGTCAGAAATTTATTAATAATGCTGGTACTTACACAATCTTAAGCATATGACTGGGCTTTGTTTTCTTTTAATTTTAATTTTACTTTTGTAACTGGGATATTACAGCATAATTGCTACATATATAAAATTTGAACTGAAGTCACCCATTATTTGAACAGCATCACATTTTTTTTTTGTAAAAATTTTATTAAATTTTCAACAATAAACAAACAACTACACAAACATCAAACAATATATCTTTTTTTGAGAGCAGCAAGATCCCGAATTGTCACTTCTCCATACAGAAATAAGCTTAA
>JAEANM010026545.1:0-10714 GCA_017656035.1 Myanophis thanlyinensis
AAACCCGCCCGGACGCCCCAGACAGGACGTAAAAAGAGGACATGTCCGGGCAAAAGAGGACGGTTGGTCACCCTAATATAATACCGCTCTACTAATTTTTGCTATGTACAAAATCCTGACTGGTCAGGTATATTACTGGCAAGGAAAGCTACCATGACAGTGTTTCCAAAAATAATTTGCCAGTCAGGTAGTTATTCATTAAAAAATAATCTGAGAGAATTTTACCTTGTATTCGCAAGCATGGCCAGTATCTCTGCAAGCAGCTACCATTGGCCTTATGAGAAAATTTTCTTTCAGTCCACTGAACTTCTCATTCAAAAAGGAGACAGCTTCCAATAGAAGTTCAGAGGCAAATGCTGCCTATATATAATTTATTTTCTATCTTCTGTACTGAGAAATGCATTGATAAAGATTCTGACACAGGAAGAAAGCAAGACCTTCCGAAGGATGTAGTGTGAATTAGAACTCTTTCTTAAATACTTACACCTATACTATTCAAAAATATATAGGAAGCCCTCACTTACCAATGATAATTGGGACCAGGAACTACATCACTAAGTGAGGAAGTTGTAAAGTATGTGTTACATGACCGTGCTGACCTAAAGTGGTAATCCCAGTTGCCATTGTTAGGCAAATCCCGCATGGTTGCAACATTCAAAGATCATGTGATTGCTACTTCCTGCTGTCTCCCCCAGTGACTGTTGGAGCAAAGGTTGCAAATGGTGATTGTTTGACCATTAATGCAGAATAAGATTGCACAGAAGGAATGTAATCCAGGACCTTTGTCAAAGGCCATGTCATGGTTCCAAGTAAATAGATCTACCACAAGCAAAAACTCTGAGGCAGGTAGATTCCGCAAAGAATAGCTTTATTGAAAATATCAAATTGGCACATATCTGGTGAAAATTAACTCTATTTCGCTTAAGTAAAAGTTTTTCCCACAACCCCCAAACAATCAGTCACATATCCCAATCAATGCAGCGTCCACTGGTCTGGTGACATCACTCCTTCTTCCGGCCACGTGTGAGAATATTCTTGGTTCTCAAGAGAAATAATTTTGTTTTGACTACACCACCCTAGCTATCTCTAGCCCCCACCCCACTATCCCTCACTCCAGTGTGGCAGCACTGAAGCTCCAAGATGGCTTCGGCCAGGTCAGCTTCAGGGTTGACAGGCCATTCCAGACAGCACCAAGTGATTCACCTGAATCCCTATCAGATCCTCAGGAAAAAACACTAAGCTACTTCTGGAACTTCACAGGGTCCGTTAGTATTTGAGGTAGACCAATCAAGTGAGTCCTATTTCTCTGAGGGGAGAAAGAGCACCAGCAACATGAAAAGCAGCAAGTAATCTGACCATCATACAACTGCCCAAATACAAAGTTTCACATGTGACCCCTGCTAGGTATTGGGTTTTCAATGGGTCAAGTCTAGGGTTTCACACCATATTGCCCCCCAATTATCATTACTATTACGGAATAAGTTTTCTCCTCTCCTAAATGAAGTACCCTGGAATTAGCTTTGTATGAAATCAACTGTTTATTCGCATAAGCAGTTTCATATTAGATTGACTATTCCACTTAAAACATCCCTTCTTTAGCAAATCAGAAAACTTTGTATTTTATTTCTTTATTTGGTTATTTTATAGAACTAAAACCAAAATCATGGTATTCCCATCATCTTGGTGTGTATTTTTAAACAAATATCTAGCAAATGGATAAAATAAGATGCGTATTTACAATAATCTCAATTATTACTATTTGTAAACTAATTTCAAATTTCCAAGATTGTTAGTCTAAGAAGCATTTCTTCAAATGAAGAAACTGCTTTTTTTAATATATAAAAGCAGCCATTTGATAACTACATAAAAATTCAGAACATCTGCAAAATTAGAACAGAGATGATATTCTGGGCAAAAATCCTCAGCTGAAATGCCACTCTAAGCTAAATTATTTTCAATATTGCTGTTTCCGTTAGCATTATTTAAACATGTTTCACAGGTTCTCTTAAAGTCAAATCATCTGGGAAACTATGATTGGCAGCTTCTTGAAATGCCAGAAGAATACTATCTGAATAAAACATTACACACAGCAAAATATGTGATCCTTGATATTAGGGAAACAATAAATAGACACCACTAAACATATGCTTGGAGTAAAAGTACTAAATTGATAAAAGATCACCTTTATATGCAGTATTGTACTAATCTAGGGTTACTTTGAAAATTCTTATTCAGAATTCATTGCCTCCAGATGTGGTTATATTCATCATATTTAAACAATTTTAAGTCCAAATTAGTAAAAAGGTTTGACAATGCACGTTAGTCCTAACATCTACCTGATATCTCCAGAATTAAATGTAATGTGCTGTAAGCACTAACTTCTAGTTAAAGAAAGCGATATGAAGTAGAATACAATATTCCCAGCTCTAAATGATGTGCTATTTTTAATCCAACATGAAGTAGAAGGAACTTGTAAGCAGGAAATCATGCCCTTATCACCTCTTCATTGGACTATTGCTGTATCTCCACAAAAAGCTGCCTCTGAAGACCATTAGGAAATTCTAACTGGTGTAAAATGTAGTGGCCTACTTGGTGATGCATATCATATTACTTTGATGTTATGCCACTTGGGCTATCAACATGTTTCTGGTTGTAATTCAGAATGATGGTTATAATAACTATATACTTTCAAATGACTTGACTTTCAAATGGCATCAATCTGCTTCTATGGAAAATCTGTTTCCAGTGCTTTGTTTTCATGAAATGGGGTGAACTGAAATTCAGAGATGTTGTTTCTTAGTAATGGGAACCTGCTCTCAAGAAATCCTCTTCAGGATGTTGGATTAGCCTCCTCTTTTTCACCTTTATTTCTGAAGTGTAACTTAGGTAATACTAATACTAAAGTTTTTAATATTCCATGTTGTTATTTATTACAGCCTGTTCCTGATCTTCAAGGACTGTATACTTTAGATATTTTAATGTTCAGCTAAATGCTGAGAGAATTTGGAGACTGCAATAAACAAATATAATACATAACTATTCAAAACCTTACCTTAAGAAAAAAGATTAAATCCTTCCAATTGCCCAAATAACATCACCTTTAACAGATTCTTAGGCAGGAATCTGACTGGTAAACTGAATAATCTAGCAGAAGACATCCTTTTTTCCTAACAGATGGCAGACATGTTTAATGCCAAAAATACAACTTGCCAAAAACTGTTCTGGTATCTGGTTGATAGAATGGAAAAGGAAGAGGCAAGGAGAGTCTGAGGATATATCTAGTATGATAAGTAACAAAGATGATGAAGAACAAAGCTAAAGAAACACAAGCTTTCAGCAGTATTTATTTGAACATCAAAGATTGAGGTCAAATTTCAAGTCTTTCAAGTTTGTTTGCTAGCAGAGTTTCCATAGCAGTTTTAATGTTATCTCTCTAGTGAAGAGGTCAACAAAATATTTAAACCACAAATCTTTTCTTTTTTTTTAATTTGTTGCATTTTCTTTTAGGGGATTTCCAGTCTTAAATGAAACACAGAAGTTTATGCTTATAAGCTTATACAGTTTTCTTCCTAATTATTAGAAAGATTCAGTGTTCTTTGTTGCATTTCATAGAAACATTTAGGAAGTTTACTTGTAGGTTATAAAATATTTCCCAAAGAGACTCTCTAGACAGGAGAAGTTTAAAATTTATTTTTTTCTACCACTGTCTTCAATTATGTTTAATATCAAAATACATGTAAAATCTGAAAAGATTTTGTTAAAACTTCAGTTACTATATCATTTATAAAACCGAATATCTGAAAAATACTAAAACCACACATTTTCTTCTCTCTTTTTTCGAACTGGGTTTGTATAACACGTTAAACCAAAGGCAAAGTAAACTTATGTATGATGTGTTTAGGTCTGACTCAGTCTACATTCAATACATATGATCAGATAACAGTATCCATCAATGGAATTTGTCTACCCTACACCAAGAAACACAAACCAGATGCAGAAAAGTTTAGAAGGATATCATATTTTTAATTATAGCCTAATAATCAGAAAGGGACAGGTGGCGATCTCATTAACTATCTTTAAATTGCCAGGGAAGTAATTCTTAATCTATATCTAAATTAGCACTCCAGGCTTCCGGTTGATGACGTGGCACTAACAGCTGGAAATTAGCGGGACTCCACCAGGCAGCTGGCAACTGCTTGCTGGGAGACCCTACGGGGTGAAACCGCCCTGGAAGGGGTGTGTGTGAAGAAAAGAGAGGCACTTCATTGATCACGAGGCCGCAATTTTCATGTTGATCCAAAGACTGCTCTCCCGATCGGCAGTAGGGACAACAGCCATTTTGGTCTGTCAGAAGCTGGGAAAATCGGGACACTAAGATCTTGTGCTGGAGCAGTGCATGGACAAAGCAGTGAAACTAGGTGAGATAATGTCCAACTGTTACCTTAGAGATTTAACCCAAGTTAAAAGTTTCAAAAAAAATGAGTTGTTTATGTTAAGAAAGTGGCAATTGGACTTATGGAGAAAGATTAAAGACTAAAAATTAAAGAGGAAGATTAAAGATTAAAAACCTAGAAGTAAAAGAAAGACCTAAAGGATACTTTAGAATATAGAAATCCTGGAAAAGTTAAACAATATTGTGAAAAGTGATTATTGTGAAAAGTTGCTTTCCTAAACTTTATTTCTAACCCCCCTGATTGAATTGCATCAGCTGTTTCTGACTCCTACACTCTGTTAAATGCTGGAATTGGGAGCAGATGAGCCATCTGCTGGAGGAAGATCATTACAATGTGTTAACTCAGTGGTTCCCAAACTTTTTCAATCCACCGCCCCCTTGGTGCTACAAACTCATCCTCAGTGCCCCCTTGAGGTTCTATGGGCTTGGCTTGGTGGTCATGTGATTGGGTGGGCGTGGCCAACTTGACATCAGAAGGAGGGAGGAGAAAGTGAACGAGATATAGTTGCATGAATGATGGATGGATTGATGGATGGATGGATGGATAGCTAGATAGCTAGATAGATGGATGAATGGATGGAGATGATGGATGGATGGATAGCTAGGAAGGGAAGTAGATAACAGACAAATAGACACAGACAGACAGGCAAGCAGGCAGGTACTATAGATGGATGGATGGATGGATGGAGAGAGATAATGATGGATGGATGGATGGATAGGAATGGAACTAGATGATAGACAGATGTGATGGATGGATAGATAAATGGATAGATAGATAGATGATGGATGGATGAATGGACAGACCTGTCAACTCTCTTTCCTTCACTTTCTCTTGTACTCTATTTCAGCTTCCTCTTCCCTTCCTTATCTCAGTCTGGGAGTTCTCTTGGCTGTCTTGCTGCCAAACAAAGTCTTTAATCTACCAAGTTCAACTTTCTAGTGCAGTATTTGAAACTGTTTAAACAGGACACAGTCCGTAGTTCTGTTGTTGTGTTCACAAGTGACTTCATGATTTTCTCCTCCATCTCCCTTTTGTCTCAGGGCCACAACCTCTGGTCTTGTAGGATCCACTTCATTTCATGTTTCTCAGGCAAGATCCTCTTCAGAAGCACGTTCTACAGCAGGATTGTCAAACTCGCAGCCCGCAAGCCGGATGCGTCATGTGCTGGCCCTGTCCCCACCCAGTTTAGTGAAGGGGAAAAAAGTCCAGATACATCACGTGATGACGCTGTGACGATGTGAGTTTGACACCCTGTGCTACAGCATCTGCAATACAACACCCCTGCTCCTTTGTGTGCTTTTCCTAACTCTTTCTATAATATATATTCAGAACATACTCTATGTGTGCTACTATACCACATTTTTGCCTTTTTGCCTACATGTTTATTGTTGTCTGTTGAATCATTTGCTTTCCCTAAAAAGAAAGCTCCTAAGGCTTTAACACAGACCCAATTGTTTTCCTTTGGCCAGGCATTTCAACCCACCACAGTATGAATACCATATGTTCATTCTTTGCTCATTTGTTAGCCTTACTAACAAGATCTGATCAGTTAAGCTAGGATAAACCTTTGGGTCTTAGAAGTTAAGAAACTGGATTATTTTTATCTTTATAAATGAAGCTTCTTTTGCATGTTCTTAAAAATAATGCTGCACTGATTGTGCCTGAAAGCTACTCCTAAGTCCAGGATTCTTTGGATTGTAAAAATGTTGCAAGAATTGCTTGAAGTCTATACCAGAAAACTCTGGAAATGCCATATTCTGCTGCAAGCTGGCCCAGAAATAGCTCAGCCAATTGTAGAGCAGAGTAATTTTGTAAAACAGAATTCTTTTTTCCAGTTAGCTATCAGATGAAAGCAGGAAGGAGATGATTAAAAATAAAAAGAGACATAATTTGCAAGAATGTTAGAGCATTGTAAAGGAAAGAAATGCATTAGGGTTTGGGTTATTTATATATTCTAAAACAATCTGGTTTACTGTGTTCTTAGTGTACTTGCTTTCAAGATAAAATTTACAGGCAGTATGAACGGATGAAGAATGCCATATTTTACAGGAATCAGTCCACAGTTTCCAAGTGATATGGTCCGCCTGTCTTATCTGATCAAATAGAATCAATTCCCTCCAGGTCCTTGGAAACAGGCATTTTCCATCATCATCCCAGGGTTTCAGGAGAGTAGTGAGGACCTGATTGTTCAATCTAGTACAGAAGAGCACATGTTGTGATCCAAGGTGAGAATCTAATGATGATCAATTTTGTTTACATCTTAGGTAGATTTATTTTTATTTTATGCTAATTATGCTTGTTGATTGTTTACACCTTTCAGGAATGAGTGACAAACAACATGCATACATAAACAACAGAATAAAATATTTAGAGTTTAAAAATAATCAAGAAGGAGAGGGGGGAGAAAGGGAGGGGAGGGGAGGGGACGAGAGGAGAGGCGAGGAGAGGAAGAAGAGTTAAAAAAAACTCTGAAAAAATGAAGAATTATCAAGTGAGAATGGGAAAGAGAATGTTGAAAAATATAGAACCTGTGCCAGACATCTGTCCAAGACACAACAAAACATCTCCGCTCACTGTATATCCTATAGCTAGCCTAAAACAGAAACTTCAAGCAGTTGGTATATATAGCTTCTTTACTGTAAAAAAAGCCATTATATGTAGACAGAAAATCTGCTTACTACAAATCACAGGAATTACGTCATGGTTTAAATCTGTGCCTTTTTGAGGCAATATATTTTTGGCTGTTTTTTCCCCAGTCTATAAAATTGGCACATTTCTCCCATGTTTGCATAACAATTGAATCTGGGCCAAGAATAATCGTTTCCTACCTCATCAACTTCAGCCCTTTCAAGCCAGTTATTTGTTCACCCAATTCTAACCCATCCATTACTCAAAACTAAAATCTACTATAAGTAAAACATTATTTTTTAATCTCTACTTCCATTCTGTACCTTCTCACAGTCTTATCAATATCTATCTAAAAGGCTGTTAAATACTAATGTTTATAACTTCTTATTTCAGGACTATATATCATTGTTTCCCTTTCTTCCCAACTCCACCGAGCAAAAGTAATAAAAGTTTATTTAATAATCAGCACAATGAAGGCATCTATAGTATGGTAGAGCTCCTGAAGGGCATTTTGGAAGTGAATGTTTGCAGAGAATTATAAATCTGGAAGAGGGCAGTTTAAGAGATGACTGTCCCATCTCAATGATTAAAAACCACTGCAAATGGCCATATCCTTTGTTTTGTACTATAACAAAAAAGTGGTTCAGCTGATATGGAAAAGAATGAGAATAATATAAAAAAAACCAATAAAAATAAATATGATTTTAACCATATCAAGAAAAGTAAGTCGCTTTTATGAATATTTGCATCATAGTTTACTAATTCAACTTTTCCAGTAGCAGGTAAACAATATCTAGCTCCATCAAAGTCTCTTTCGTATTGAATACTGAACATTGTAGAATTATTGCAGAAGGATACATGGATGCAATTACCTGCCATTCCTACACTTACTTACACTTTTTAATTTGGATGTTCCCACAGGCATTTTTGCTCAGTATTGTAGCTAATGTTTTTCTATTTTTTTTCCACTTACGATTATGGTTACTTCTTATCCTCACTGCAATTAACAGTTCTTTGTCACTAGCTTGCACAAAGGATGACCTTAATTATAAAGAGCATTTACATGAGAAAACGGTATTTGTTAATTTTTAAACAGTGGCCTATTTATTCAGGCCTCAAATAGCAAATGATGAAAAGTTGCTGTGTTTACTCAATACATCTGTATTTTTTCAATGAAAATGTATGACTAGCAAAGCTATTTTTCCTATCTTTTTTTTTTTTTTAGAATTAAGAGAACAATAGATGATAAGAAGAAAAAAAAAATGGTGTGTAGCAGTGCTTGTTTTGAGTATATAGCCTTGTGAAATTATGGCTAGTTATATTATCATCTAGGGAAGCTTGTTCTCCTATTAAAGCAGTGGTGAAATTCAATTTTTTTTTACTACCGGTTCTGTGGGCGTGGCTTGATGGGTGTGGCTGGGGGGGTCATGTGACTAGGTGGGCAGTTTCTGTAAGCAGGGCAATAAAGATTAGGCTAGAAACAACACCAGAATGTTTTTTCCTGACTTCATTACAGGATTTAACCCTGTAAAGTGGGAAAAAAACCAAAGGAGATTTCTTCTAACAACTGGTTCTCTGAACTACCGGATTTACTACCAGATCTAGCGAACCTGCTAGAACCTGCTGAATTTCACCTCTGTATTAAAGGTTTCGGGACTGAAAAGATACACACAATGACTACAAAAACAACCAGATACAGCTCTCGGAAAGCTTGTATGAAAGCCTTACTGCAGTCCTTCTCAACCTCAGTAAGTTTAAGAGGCATGGACTTCAAATCCTATAAGAGGCATGCCTTAAGGGGCATGGTCTTCAACTCCCAGTCAGTTTCTGAGACAGAAACATGCCTTAATAAGATTGGGCTAATTCTTATTGTTTTAAGAAGATTGTCATTGTTTGCATGGAGGTATTGCAATGAATTAACCTATCTGTGGTATAGAACTATTGTATTGCTATGATCTGGGTTTTTTGGGGGGTTGGAACATCTCTTTAATACCTCAGGAAATGTATTCATTTCATTTATGTAGGCAAAAATATCCCAACTGTGGTTTCATTGAAATTATTTGCATTTAATCTCCAAGAAAGTTAATGGATGTTAAATTATTAACATATCTATAGTAATATTATCAGAGTGACGGTTGTGGGTTGTTTTCTTACATCCAACTATCATCCATCCAACTGCTTTAATGACTAGACAAACAGACAATCCAACCCAAACAAAGGAGACTTTCCTACAATTGGAAAGTGAAGAATCCCACAACTACGACAAAATTCAAAGGAGCCTTGTACATAAGTCTATTAACACAAAGCCTGCATAAATTGTACCATTTGCCTCCTATTATCCCAATCCTAAAGAAACAGAAAGAAATCATCTATTTTAAACACCATGTGCATTCTTCTGGTCTATTTCCAAACTGTACTGATACAGTAATTCTTATTATTATTACAGCATTTCAATATTGTTCTATGGGGTTTTGAGAAACATTGATGAATGTTTTTGTTTCACTAAATAAAAAGGCAGATGTAATGAAGTAAAAGTAACATATGGGATAAAAATGTAGAAGTAATATTTTAAAAACTGTTATAGTACTACTATGTATTTCATTAAGAATAAAAGGACATTTGTCAATACACTAACCAAAAATGTTTGACAAAGTACTTGAAGTATAATTTATACAACCATCAACTGAAATATAGAAACATCTAAACTGTGGGTTGAAATATTTCAATATGTGAAAGCTTCTGAAAACATACAAAATCCCATATTTGTTGCTGTTGAGAGCAACAAATGTGTATATCAAACTTTCCCTGCAGACATACAGTATATTGTGACAGAATTTTCTTGAAATATTTTCACAGTTAGCTACCAAGATGGAATTTCCGTAACAACTATTTCTTTTTATTAAACTACATTCTGGTTCCTGTCTACTTTGTTCACAATGAGACATCTATTATTTATTATTCTGAAGGCTAACATAAAGCACAAACATTGCATATATGTAGGTATACACATATACCATTACTCAGATGGCATTTTTCATACAACAGAGCTACAATTACAACCAGAAAATAAAGCCGGGGGAAAATAAAATGGATATGCAGCTATCATTTATTTCTCTACTGTCTACTTTAAAATCCTTCTCTATTCCATTTACATACACAAACACTCTTTCTCTTTCTAGATGTTTCAAATTATTATATATTATTGCAAGGGGAATTAGGAGGATGCATTTGAATAAGTGAAATGGTGACTCCTCTGGTATAATTTCAAACATATTTCCTGAATCGGTGAACATCATTTGGGTTCAGATGCATATTTATCAAGGAAAATATGCACTAAAAATTATGTGGGAGTGAAAAAAACCCAAAATACATGACCTGGAGTATCAAAAATCTATCAAAAAGTTATGTATGCATTGCAATGATAGTGGGAAGGTTAGAATCCTGCACTTTATTCTCTTTAAATCCAGTACAGATAGCCTTATGATCACAACTGAGCTCCAAATTTCTGGTTTTCCTTTTGGCTTTGCTTGTCAGAAGGTTGAAATAGATAATTACAGAATTAGAAAAATATGGTAAGGTGGCAGGATTAAAAATTAACAAGGAAAAAACTAAAATGCTTGTAAAGAATTTAA
>JAEANM010026546.1:0-10713 GCA_017656035.1 Myanophis thanlyinensis
TTTTCTCCATTTTATTTAGGTTGCCTTGCCCAGGGATTCTGGGATTTGAAGTCCACAGGTGCTAAAAGAGCCACAATCGCCCACCCCTGGCCTAGCTCAATACCATTTTGTGAGGCAGTTTGAGGACCATTCTCCTATACATTCATTCTTCCATGAAAACAGTCTCTGGAAGCAAACTAAAAAAGATCTCTACTGAAGCCTTGAAGAATGGCTGCCAATGTGTTTAGGCAAGATAATATTTCAAGGGTTATTCTTTTAAAATACAGAGAGAGGAAGGGGAGGAGGAGAAGAAGAAGAAGGAAGAGGTTTGGTGACTTCATGCATTGGTTGATGTAGTTTCCTTTGTTGGAACTTTCCTGAAGTTGTTTGTCACTGCTTTCTTCTATATGATTTTTACTCCACTTCCAAATCTAATAATTCCTGGTGATCTCACCTCCAAATATTGATTATGGAGCATTTTGCTAATAATGTGCAAAATTATTATAGCATAACTATAGCAGCTATCTGTAGCCTTTTAAAATAGCTGTCTTTTCGGAAAATTACAAAGTTAGGGTTACATAGTTTTAAACATGTGCTACTTTAATTGGTTTGCAGACAGCTTCTACGTTATGCTCCATTGTGCTCTAAAGTATCTTTTCCAGGTTAATTCCAAAATGACCCTAATCAGAGAAATTGAAAATTGAAAAAGTATTGAAAATATCGAAAATTGGCTCAATTGTAAAAAACACAAAACAAAACCATATCCCTAACATCTCTGCCCAAGGAGATGTTGGCACAGTCTTTGCGATACATGGATTTGAAACAATTTTTTATTCAGTGAATGAAAAATAAGACAAGTTGTCACACGGTAAAGGGTTAAGGTTTATGATGCATCTTAAATTGAGCCAGAAGGTAATTGGCAGCTAATGCAGTTAATTTAAGAAATCAGTAACTCAACTTTTCCTAGAAGAAGGGCCAATTAGCAAGCATATCTTGAGCAGATTGCAGTAGTCATGCTAATCTAGTGGTTATGAAAGCTTCTTTCAGATGTTCTATAAAGGCACAGGATAACACCTTACAGATACACTTGGCAGTCTGATACACAACTAAGAAAATTAATTGGAACTTTGTAGTAGGTATCTCCACGGCAGAAAACACAGAACCAGGAGTCTGCTATGTTTGGAAAGGTGGTTCTTCTTTAAATGCATAATTTAAGACTAGCATGCGGTGAAAATATTGTAAGTATGGTAGTGATGAATCACACACACCCCAAAAAAATAAAATTTTAATGAATATAGCAGCAGCTCAAACAGAAAAGACTAATACTCAGCTTGAGAATCCATTAAAATGATTGAACAGGTAACAAACTGTTTTGACTTTGAAGGAAATTTGTTGAGATTCTGCAGGGAAATGTTTTCTAAGTCTGTGTAATCCTTTTTTGTTTTGTTTTAAGTCTAAAGGGAAATGGTTTCTCTTGTCAGTTAAACCATCTTTATAATTTTTTTACAGGATTGCTCATTGTAGTGGTGTCCCCAAGCTGTGCCTTTTAATTCGAGAAAGTCTGTTCATGCTGTGTGTAATGCAACCTCATTGTGTTCGTTGAGGTTGAAGCCAAAATTTCCTCATACTTCCAAAACCCTCTGCTTAAATTTGCCACTTGCTATTCTGAATTCTAAAAGCATCTTGATGAGGTTTCTCTTCCTTTACTATTTCCCTTCATTAGTCCTCTCTACTATTTGCAGTCCCAAGATGGTCCTAGGAAGAAGAGAAGATACTATTTGTAAATATGTGAGTTACAATAGATCCAAAGATGCAAAGTGAAAAGGGGAGAGGATGGGGGGGGGGGTTTAAATGTTTCTCTTATCAGCCAGGTAACTGATTCACCACACCAATTCCTTGTCTTTGTCACCCATCTGAATCCAAACACTGCTTTGTAAACTTTTCTCTGTTCGATCTTTGGAAGCATCTCCTGCTATGGTGAAGCTATCAACTTTATTGTTCTGTTTTCAGGTTTCATGCAAGAAGAACCCCATGCAATTCTCTGGAAAAAGCTGGAATTAGAAATGACTTACCGTTAACAGAAGATGGATATTTTATATTTGAAGAGCACCTTTGATGTGAAACTTCCCAAATGCTTTACACATGAATAAATGCCTGTTCCCCACCCAAGAGATAGTCATGTCTCATTCCCATATTAGAGATGGAGACACTGAGAATAAGATAGAATAATCCTGATGGCTCCCAGCACCTGGAGCACAAACTAGCAAGCTACCGTGCCAACATCCTCTCTTCTCAAGCAGCAGCTTAGTGCCTTGGCTCCAGGGTTTCTCTTACATTACTTCAGCATTAGCAGACTTAGGCAGCATTAGCAGACCCATGCTAGAAAAACTATAAGAGATACATTTTCTTTAAAACATGGAGTAGAACCTATCAGTTTGTATTTGCTGGTCAAAATGTCCCAAGATAATCTCAGAACTGCAGAGGAGAGCTACTTACCTCTGCTGTTCCAGCCATTCTGAGAGATCTCTGAACTGGAATTTTGGAAATTATTTTTTAATATAGAAACTACTATAGAGCAGGGGAGTTCCATATCCAAATGGATCTCAAAATTTGGCATGAGGATTTCACCTCTTCTGGGGTCCTTGGTGCTCTCTGGTTGTTTGGTTGTTTTCTTGCAGATGTTTCATTACCCAACTAGGTAATAGCATCAGTACTAGAAGGGAGTGGGGTTTGTTCTCCGCTTAAACGCATCCACACCGATAGGCCTGCCCTACCGGTGTGGATGCGAGTGTACTTGGCAGTGCCTTGTTTGGTGTATGGTTTGTATTTCAACTCTTCTCTGTTGTTTCCAGATCAAAATTACCCTTTGAAGCTGATCTCTGCCCCACAAAAGGAGAAGAGAGAAAAAAGACGTTGCATGTTCCAGAAGACCTATAAATTAGAACCACTTTAGTCAAAGCTCCACGGAGTCTGCACTGACAAGGAGAAAATGAGAAGTTATTCTTTGCAGATAATCTGGTGGGGGAAAAGGGAAAAATGGTGTTATAGTCCCATGCTGCTTGTCACTCGGCTTCCCTATTATTGCTCTTTTGCCATCTACTCATGTTAGAGTCATTGAAGTGAGATGGATGGTGTAGGCATTTAATAAAAAAATAAAAATAGCCACAGATGCATTTGAAATGGGAACTCTTCCCTCTGAGATTGAGTCTCTGTTCTCCAGATCACACAGATATTCATAACCTCTCAGTATAGCAAGATATTTTAAAACCACCCGATGTTTCTAAAAAGTGCAATTCCTGCCTACTCTGCCTTCATTGTAATAGTGACAGTTTGATTTTTGCATGCGCGTACACACACACACACACAGGGTGAAGCAATTCCGAAAAATGTAGCAGGTGTATGCTTTTACAAGCCTTTTGACTTGTGCAGTTTTAGCAGAGCTCTGCAAGTGATGGCAAATCAAGCTGGCAGAGTTTCAAGGTGGTTAAACAAAAAGTCAGCAGATCCATACAGGATCTAACAATACCCAACTTACCCAAAATTAATCCTCACATGCCCAAGTAGCCTGCAGGAGAAGGCAGACAGGAATAAGCTCTTTTGGATTTACAGAACAAAAGCAACATTTCTTTCTTTGAAATGAGATTGAAGAAAAGTTCCCGAAGGTGAAAGAAAAGTCAAGATTCCAGGATTCTGGATTTCTTGATAGTCTGGAAGGATTTAAAAGAAAAAAAAATCTATTTCCCCTTTCCTTGGCTTGATGTTCCATAGATGGTAGAATTTCCTTCTTTCCTCCATTCCTAAGGGCTCACCCATACACCTATACTTATGTACAGTACTTTCCTGCCAATTTTAATATACAGCACTTTAAAACATCTCTACTACCCCTAGTCTTTCTGTTATTGTAACTCAAGAATCAGATCAGTAGTGCTGCTATCTATGCAGAAATTAATGTTGGGTAATTTCTGCTTGGCCAATGATGGGTTCTTCTGGGCTGAGGACATTGCCTGTTGCTTTTTCCCAGCCCAGTAGTACCAGCTCCTGGCTAGAAAAAAATACCAGGAATAACTTCTTCCAGTACAAACACTGTGTGGTGAGCCTCTTCTGCCACTTTCCTTCTCTCCTTAACTTCAGTGCAGAATTACTACTGATGCCTTGAGGATATTCTTTGCCAGCTGTGGTCCTTCCCTGCCTTTCACCCAAATAGATTGTGGATGCTGTCTGGATATTTGATAAGAGGATGTTGTACTAGTCACATTCTTTTTTTAGGTCATTTGTTGTATCAGATAGCACCCAAAGTTGGTTAGGTTGCAGGTGGAGGTTATAAATGCTGTCAAATAAATGGTTTGATATGCTAATGCTTATTTGAAAGGTAGGTGTCCTCTAAGGAGAATGGTATTTTTAACTACCATAACTTGGAATCATTTTGAAGACAGAAGCTGAACCTCAAGGGAGAAGGTGCATCCAAAGACAAGGTGAAGAACCGGCAAGTTGGAATCCAGCTGTTTATTTTTTTTTCTTTGCTAGGCTCATTTCCACATAGCCACCATCCCTCTACATTCCTTTTAAAGGAGTCCTATGAAGATGTTGATGGGAAATATTTCCTGACAGATGCATGTCAATTTTCTGTAAAACTGATTCCCACAAGTGAACCAAATAGAGGTGAACCAAAAATCCAGATTCAGGTGATGTTGATGAGATTCTTTGTCTTCCTGGCAGCTACAGCAAAAGTGACCCCAGAGATAGAGTCCTCCAGCCCAGGGTTGGGGAACAATGGACCCTTTAGGACTTGTGGACTTCAAATCCCAGAATTCCTGAGCATGGCTTCAGAGGTGAAATTCAGCAGGTTCTAGCAGCTTTGCTAGAACTGGTAGTAAATTTTCTAAGCAGTTCGGAGAACTGGTTGTTAAAAGAAATCTTTTGTTTTTTTCCACTGTACAGGGTTAATCCTGTAAGGAAGGCAGTAAAAAAACATTCTGGTGTTGTTTCTAGCCTAATCTTTATTGGCCGGCTTACAGAAACTGCCCACCCAGTCACATGACCCCCTGCCATGCCCACCAAGCCATGCCCACAGAACCGGCAGTAAAAAAAAATTGAATTCCACCACTGCATGGCTTACTCAGGAATTTTGGCAGTTGAAGTCTACAAGTCCTAAAAGGGCAGTCATTCCCCACCTCTGCTCCACCCCCCAGCTCCAGGGGTGGGATTGTTGGAGGGCATTTTGTGAAACTAACATGGTGGTTAGATCATCATCAGAGTGCTGCTGCTGCTCTTGATGTTGTCACCACCTTTAGATCAGACTACTAGATTCTGTTGGTGGAAGAAATATCTGGAGAGCGTTTTGCCCATATTTTCTGAAAGTAGAGAACTGGAACTCTTTACTACGCTATTTTGGAGAAACGGGGAGAAGGATGTGGGGGAAAAAAATCTAAGTTTTAGTGAGTGGAGGAAGTTTGTGCTAGAGGGAAGAGAAGGAAAAAAACACAGTAGGATGGGAATATGAATGGAAAATAAAGGAAATATTAGAAGGCCAACTTTCTTTCCTGCCAGTGAAAGTCTATTGGTCTTCCTCTTTGTATCACATCAGATACCAACACAAATCTTTGCCATTTACAACATTGCTTGTGAAAATCAGGAGACTTTTTAGATCACTGGGACTTGGATGTACAAACAAATGCTGAATTGCTTTTGGGGGCTCCAGGCATTTCTTGGTGAAGAAAGGAATGTTTATGAATGTTGGGTTGGATTCATGTGCTCACAGAAGGGCAGTTTTTCATTGTATATTGTACTATATAACTATAATAAAAATGAATTCCAACTATATTCTGAGACAAAGACTTGTATTCATAGAGCTCTACCATGTCGAGGTGGGGCTCAGCAGACGATTTTGAACTGGGGACAGGGTATGTTAAAGATACCCATCTTACCCCAAGTGTAGTAGGACCTACCTCTGTTTGTTGAGACTGGCTTTTCATTGAATTGGAACACAGCCCAGTTTTCTATTTTCATGGGTGGCTTCCTAAAGAAGAAATATTTTGTTGTTGTTGCTGAATCCTAGCTGAGAGACCTCTTTCACTCTTCTCAACTCTTTTTCTTCCCATCCTGCACTGAACTAGCATTGTGACTTGTTTAAAAGGAATCTCCCAAACAAATGGACAAATCTGAACATTCTATTTATCTAGTGACTTAGAGGGGGAATCAACATCTCTTTCCTTTGGCAAGTAATATTAGCATCATCATCATCATCATCATCATGATTATTATTATTGTAATAGTACTTAGACCTATATACCAGTTCATAGTGTTTTACAGTCCTCTCTAAGTGGTTAACAAAGTCAACCTATTGCTCCCAACAATCTGGGTCCTCATTTTACCAACCTTGGAAGGATGGAAGGCTGAGTCAACCTTAAGCTGGTCAGGATGGAACTATTGGAAGTCCACAGAGTTAACTTGCAATACTGCATTCTATCCATTGTGCCACCATGTCTCAATTCATCATTGGCCCTAATAGAGGGCAATCTCTAGTCTGTTCAAGGCCAGGTAGGAATAAGTTTTTTATTGGCTGTGAACCGTCCCGAGTCCTTCGGGAGAGGGGGCGGTATATAAATCAAATAAATAAATAAATAAATAAATAGGTATTCAAATTCTGCTTCCATGTGAGGTTCAGGAAGAAGTGTGACCTGTAGATCTGCTGAAGTGATTTTCTATGGGTTATCTGACACAAGACCACATCAATTTAACCCTGTCACCCCAGCAAGGCTGAATCTCCACATGTATATTGGGCTGGGTGGAGAGATAGACAGACAGATGATGGCTAGGTAGATAGCTAGATAGGAAGGAAGGAAGGAAGGAAGGAAGGAGCACACACATATTTCATAATTTTACAGGTAATTCTCCTGTCTACCATGTATTCTCTATAACTCCTCTTAGTGTAGCTCTAATATCTCAAGAAGTAAAAGGATTGATTTCTGCCTTTACATCACACCAGTGAAACATACATTGAAAATATCTGCAGTTCCACATTATACTAAACCATGGTAGTTTTGTTTATTGTTTTGCATTAATTTGGCAATTGTGTGTATCTCTTATGGTGTATGGCTTCATAAGTCACATGGTTCCAATAAAGGGCAATGGGTGAACCCAGTAAAGTGTGACCATAAAAAAAATATCTTAGACAATGGCTGTAGGTACATGAATAGGTTCTAGCTATTGCTCTATCACCTCGCTGAAGGGCCAGTTTTGTGCTGAAAAAGATGGAGGCTTGAGGAAAGGAACAATTCCTTAATCAGTTACTGATCAAGTCAACAGGAAGCTGCCCTGGTGCAAGAGAAATCCCAACAAATGCAAAAGAACACACTCACTCCCAAGTTACAGACACATTTGCACTAAGCATAGTCATAAGTGTAGCTTTACATGGTCAACCTTCAGCAAGCGTTCAAGTCTGTAGTTGGTACACTCACTGGTAACAATAGCACTTAGACTTATATACCATTTCACAGTACTTTTACAACCCTCTCTAAGCTTTTTACAGTGTCAGTCTATTGCCCCCAACAATCTGGGTCTTCATTTTACCCACCTTGGAAGGATGGAAGGCTGAGTCAACCTTAAGCCCTATTAGGATCAAATTGCTGGCAGTGAGCAGTACCTGCAATACTGCATTCTAACCACTGTGCCACCACAGCTTTATTTGGTACACAAATAAAGCCCACCTGGCTTTTTCCTGATTCAGTATATTGTGTAAATGCAGAAGAGGGATTCACTTTGCTATTTCCACAGCACCCCTAACACTGCTGGTGCTTGACAAAGTACAGGTAATCCTCAACATAACCACAACTAAGCCCAAAATTTCTGTTGCTAACTGAGAAATGTGTTAAGTGAGTTTTGTGCCATTTTATGATTTTTCTTGCCACATTTGTTAAGTGAATCACTGCAGTTGTAAAATTAGTAACCTGGTTGTTAAGTGAATTTAGTTTCCCCATTGACTTCGCTTGTCAGAAGATTGCAAAAGGTGATCACATGACCCAGGGACATGCAACTGTCATAAATGTGAGTCAGCTGTTAAGCATCCAAATGTAAATCATGTGACTACAGGGATGCTACAAGAAGTGTAAAAAATAGTCCTAAGTCACTTTTTTCAGTGCTGTAATAATAATGTAATACCTAAATCAAGGTAATGATTTAATAGTTGACCGCTGCTGTAATGCTGTAATACTGTAATGCTGTAATGATGGTGCAATGATGCTGGGAATGAGTCAGCAAGGTTTTGGGGCTGATATCACTTTAAGAGCCTGTAATAAGAAGAGGCCCTGTGGGACATCTCTCTCTCTCCCCTACACTTCTTGCCTGCAGTAGCTGATTGATTGTTTGACCTTTGCCTAGTATGCTTTTGCAGAGATAAACCACTATTTAAATACAAAACTCTGTTTACTGTATTTGCTCCTGGGTTGTAACTTTGAACAGTCACTAAGCGAACTGCTGTAAGTCAAGGACTATCTGTACCTAGTTACCAACATCTTTTATATGGCATTAATTTGTTCATTTGTAGATGCTCATGCCATCATTCAAAAGTCTGGGGTGGCACCTGGTGCCTAAAGAGAGAGAGAGAGAGAGAGAGAGCAGAGTAACCCCAGGGAGGAAAAGATTTCTCAAGGGCAAAATCAGGATTAAGTTGCATAATTAATTCATCTTGACCAAAAAAAACCCATGCTGGAAATAATGCATGTAAGCAATATTGCAAAATAACAATACTTAGTACTGCTGCCATCTGCTGTGAGCAAAGCAAATCTAGCTTTGTGTAATGTTTGAGAAATCAGGACAAACACAGACTAATAAATTCCCAGTACATATATGATTCTCCTTTTAGGTTTGATAGTAGCATTTGGTTGCTTATAGAACTGGTTGTATTTCCCCCCCCAATCTTGATTTATTTATTTTATTTATTTATTAAATTTATATACTGCACCCTCTCCCAAGGGACTCGGGGCGGTTTACAGCAAGTAAAAAATAGACAGAGATATAGACAAAATTTTTAAAAACAGATATAAAATAATTAAATTTGCTGATATTTAAAATACTAATTAAAAAGTTATTAAAAGTTAATTAATTATAAAATTTTACAACCCAAATTAAAATTAAAATTAATGTGACAGTAAAACTGCAGGAAGGGGAAGAACCAGTCTTATATAAAAAGGTACAGGTAATCTTTGATTTACAATAGTTCATTTAGTGACCGTTCAAAGTTAGTACATCCCTGAAAAAAAATGACTTATAATCATTTTTCACATGTACAACTATTGCAGCATCCCCATGGTCATGTGATCAAAATTTGGACGCTTGGCAATTGGTTCATATTTCTGGTGGTTGCAATATTCTGGAATGATATGATCCCTTTTTGCAACCTTCTGAAAAGCAAAGTCAATGGGGAAGCCAGATTCATTTAACAACCATGTTACGAATTTAACAGCTGCAATGATTCACTTAACAACCATGGAAAGAAAGGTCATAAAATGGGACAAAACTCACTTAACAATTGTGTTAGCAATATAAATTTTGGGCTCAGTTGTGGTCATAAATTGAGGACATCCTATATTACAAAACAGATTAATTTATGAATGGAATGAGTAAAATGAAAATTTAGAGAAAGTGGATGTGGAAACTGTTTGGAACAAAGTTATGCTAATGAGAATTTTAAGAAAAATGTTTGGTGGAAAGATGAAAAAAGAGATGTTGTGGATGAAGAAAAATTCATATAAGGGAATGGTTGGTGCGAGTGGATATCAGATTACAGAAGAATTTTGTACAAAGGGTATCTGGAGAAAAAGAATTTTGCAAAAATATACTCAAAAAGAAGAGAATAGTTAAGATTTTAAAAGACCAAAAAATTAATAAAATCCAAAGCAATTTTGGTAGCAATTAAAAAGTTTGAGAAGTAGGTGAAGTCAAACAAAGACACACATACCCAAAAGCAGGTGGAGTGGGATGAAAAATAAAAAAGGGATGGAATTGACTGTGGTAAAATTAAACTGGGAGAAGAAAGAAATATTTTATAGATTTTTAAGAGAAACATATATTGTTAAGTAGAATTGAAATGAATGCTAGAAATGTTTGTATCTGCACCATGAAAAAAAAAATGATGATGACAAGGATAAATGTTCTTGCTGCTGTTCTGGGTAAAGGGAAACATAGCCAAAATAAATGCAAAAGCTGCAAGAGGTTTAGTTAAATTCTGGCTCAGAAGGTTCTTAGCAGAATTATGATTGAAAGGGTACAGAAGGAGATAATGAGTGGCTTTTGAAAGCCAGGAAAGAGGTATACTGACTATATCTTTGCTGTTCCACAGGACATTGAAAAATATATCCATGGGAGAAAGAGAAAGCATATGATAAAGCAAATGAGGCTGGTTATGAAATGTTTATGCAAATCTGGAGTGGATTGTTAAATGTGATAAGAGTGGTAAATGATCGAGGTAAATAATAAGTAAATGCTTAGTAAAGTTCAAAATGGTTCAACATTCAACAAAGAATAATAGAAGTTCTATGATTATCAGTCCTACCAGACAGACTAGATCAGAAAATGAGAAACTACTTTTACTGAGATTGGCTATAACAAACACTGGTTTAATTAAATTCTGCTGGATTTGGAAACAATCTTCTGAAAGGGGAAAGTGGCAGAGGTTTGCTCCAAATCCTGAAGACATCTTTTAAGGATCTGTCTGTCAGTCAGTCAGTCAGTCAGTCA
>JAEANM010026547.1:0-10713 GCA_017656035.1 Myanophis thanlyinensis
CACACACACATTCTGCATTACACTTTATATAGGAATAAGGCTGGATCTAGGTAAGCACATAGTCGGCGTGCTACATTTTTACACGCGGGGAAATCTTCCACTCGAAAGGATTCCGAGTCATGTCCTTAAACTTAGATTAGAAAGCTGTGATCCCCGGTACTGTATGCCTTTAGAAAAGCCTTCCTCAGGATCCGTGCAAACGGGGGTGCAGGTAAATTGTGGAGGATGCCTCGCTGAAGCCCATGAAAGCAAAGGGAGAAAAGCAGGATTGGAACGAAAATAAAGGGGATTCCAGCGCCCTTCCATTGACATAGAGATGTGATTTGGGTTTACAGCCCGGTTTAAAGATACCGTAATGCTTTTTCAAAGTTGCGATGTCTGCTTCTCTTCGTTGAGGAAACGGAGCTCAGTCAAAGGTATTTTGCACTTCAGAAATGCAGGCAGACATTCCTCAGCCTCGCCCCAGTCATTCGTCCTCTTTCCATCTGAAGCTGGTATTTTTGAATAAGGAATATGTTCCTGGGTTTACTTAATTTGTGGGAATTGCCTTCGAGTGATTATGACTAACTGGAGCTAATTATTTTTTAAAAATCTAATACTAGAAACCCGGTTCCTCCCGTTTGTATCTTGGTGCAGGTTGCGGGTTTCACTCCTGTTTGGTGTGTGTGTATGTTTTTCATGAATTATGGCAACTCTTCCTTTTGGCACTGAAGTCAGGTTCCTGGAGCCTTTCATTGATACAAAGCAAGAAGCCCTTAATGTTTATATATGTGTGTGTGTGTATATTTAGATTCTATACATGGGTTCAAGTACAGCCAGTAACCTTAAGCTCATGGATATCAAGGGAAGGAACACTTTATTTACAGAAACAGATAAACATAACACCAATAAATAATGTAATTATAAGAAAACTTCATTTCAGTGCAGTGTACTGTAATTTTATTGTTTCAAGCAATGTGTACATTTTATACAGAACTTATTTTGGCAATGTGTATAATGGTGACAGAATGAATGCATTTATCAAATTATGAGACTAATCATCAACTTAATTTTAGGGCTTGTATGAGGCATTGTTTAATAATGTGGTAAATTTTGTGTGTGCTTATAATTATAGGAAAATAAAATATTGCAACCCATTAAGCTACTGCCTTATTTGTACAGCCTTAAATGGCCATGACTTTTGAATAATTTGTGTTAACTGGCAAAGGACAGTCAGACTTATTATACTTTTATTTTGCAAATGTTCTGTCTCCTCTTAGTCATTAGTATAAATGGTTACCTAAAGGGAAGACAGAATCCATAAATGTTCAGAAAGGAATGTTCAGAAATGTTCAGAAAGAAAGCTTTGCCAGGAATATTTTTTTAGCAACATCTACCAGATTAAAATTGATAAACACATTTGCTAGATCTTGTTTTTATTGTTGAATGGATCCAGCCAACTCCAGAGAGTTAAGAGAATTTCAATAAAGTAACTGATCATTAGGTAGGTGCAGGGTAAGCAAAAATAATTTAAAAACTGTAGAAAAAATATGAATGAGAAATACTGTTACAAAAAATAAACATACACAAAATGTTTAAAATCCTGAGGACTAAGTTGCTTGCAATAGCTGTGGAATGAAATACCTTCTGCTGAGAGATCTGTTCTCTTATCTGAGGATTGTAGTAGAATATAATGTGAATGAGATGAAATGCTTTGAAATATCTCAAAGAAACCTTGGCACCCGGTAAGTGAGAAGCATTTTAAATTGCCTCCTCAATAGCCTCACATCTTTTATTCTCACTGTAGTCCTAAATGAAATTGCAATCATTCAGTGTGGACTGCTAAAATGCAATGCTGCAAATAGCCCCAGTTCCCAGAATTCTGTAATTAAAACATCCAGATTTTAATGTATGTATATATCCAGAATGAATCCCCCCAAAATAAAAGATTTGTGTGTTTTATGTGCTTTATAACTAAGCACATTTTTTTTTATCTCTGGGCTTTATAAAGTTTGACTAAGAAGTCTTGTGTCTGCGAATACTGATGCAATCTAAGTTTGTATGGCCCTAAAGGTCATGTCAATATATAATAGATTTCAAGGGCACTACGTTACAGAAATTAGCAGTTTGGTGGCATAGATTTAAAAAATCCTTTAACTTTTGTTGCTGGTTATCTCTGGGATTAATAATTATTTATTAATTTATTGCTTGTTATCTCTGGGATTAACAACTGATATTATGGCAATATTTACAAATGATTTATGAATATTATCCTATAATAGGTTTATGACTTTTAGGAAGTTTCTTGTCCATTATGTAGCATCATAAATTCTGACATAGATCAATATGTGAAAGAAGTGGGTGGCTGCATTAAATCATCATCATCATCATCAATCACTTTCAAAGGTAAATTTCTACAGTTGGGAATGTCAAATAGCATACAACAGTGTTCATAAATATTTTCCTAATGTGTTAAACATCATAACTATATGTTAAAACAATTTTAGATCCAAATCTCTCCTTTAAAAGAGAAAGTCATTAGATTTTATTTTTGTTTGATTATATTAGCTTTATCCATTTCAGATAAGCATGTGCTTCTATGGCAGTGGCCATAGGTTGAGTTTTAGGTTAATTTATACTTGCTACTAATGTCATAATTGTAATCTAAATATCTGGTTGAAAATATTGGAGAAAGGGATGCAATGTAGGTATGCTAATAGTACCCACAATCCTGGGGATTGGTCAATGTTTAGATCATTGTTAACTTCTCTCTGTAAAGCTAGGAACCTCATTTTCTGAAATTAATCCAGGTTTTATAATCTCAAAATAAAACTAACAATGATCTGTTTGGTGCTGGATGCACTGGAGTATCACTTGTTAACGTGTATTAATAACTTTTCATTGGAAATCCAAGTAAACCCTAAAGGAGACACCAAATTCAGGGAGCTTGGAGAGGAAAACATCTCCTAACAGATAATAGCAATAGCACTTAGATTTATATACTGCTTTATAGTGCTTTACAGCCCTCTCTAAGCAGTTTACAGTTTACAGATTGCCCCAACAATCTGGGTCCTCATTTTACCAATCTCAGAAGGATGGAAGTCAGCCTTGAGCTGTTGAGAATTGAACTGCTGGCAGTCGACAGAATTAGCCTGCAATACTCCTTTGTAACCACTGCACCACCACGGCTCTCCCATAATGATGGAATTGGGTATGCCAGAAGTTGACTTGTTCACAAATGCAAGCAATAGACTGCTATCTGTGGAGTCAGGTAGCCATGGATACATGATATCATCAGGCAAACAATGCAAATTATAAGCTTTCATCAAACATCATGACATTATACAGAAATATGTTCTGATTTATGACCAGATGCACATGATATATTAACATAATTGTGGCTTGTAGAGAGATGCATAAATCCAGTGTTCCAGAATAGCAGGACAGAGGACAAATGCGCTCCATCGTATCTATATCCTTAGTCCAATGTTCACATTGCCACTGATCATAATAGTATCAAGGCTTGATAAAGCAGTCATGAGTCTAAATTGTCTGGATAGCATTCCTCCTAGAGACTGATTTGCCAGAAAGATGTGCAGGGCATGCCCATGATACTTTCTGAACTATCACCTCTTGAACAATAGGCTATTGGACATACAGTACTGGACATAATCCAAGATGCCCATCTACATCTAACTGTGGGTAGTTGCAAGCTGTCTATCCAAATGTTCAATATTACATGCAGCAGTTATTGCCTGTTCATTAAAACTCCCTGGCAGTGGTCAAGCTACAATAAAGCTGAATGGAGTTTATGAATATTAAATCGATATGATTCATGATGTTTGCAAATAAGCCCAACAGCACTTTTTATAGCAAAAGTACCATGTCATCTATATGTACTTGCTTGCTTTTTCTGTTTAAACATAGCCCAAAATTGTGCTTGGGCTTTTTTTCTCATCCTCTTTTTTTTCCTTCTAATTTCCAAAATGAAAAATGTCTATCGCAAAGAAAGAAGCAAAATGCTTGTGATTTAATGCTTTAGGAAGGCAGGCTAGATTTCTCTAGTATTTCATTCTACAGTATAGCCATGATATATTCTAGGCATAATTAGACTGTTGACACAAAGATTTAAAAAAAAATCCCTATTTTTCTATATAGTTGGCAGATAAGTTTAGGACCTCAATTTTAATTAATTATCCGTCTCATAGCAGTATATATTATAATTTTGTTTTTTGGTAATGGTTAGCAAATGTTAATTATAGCTGGAAGGTTATTTGTAATTGTTCAACTAATGTGGACACATACCATTTTAAATATATTAATAAAACAACACTGAAGTATAGGACCCCCAAAATAATGGAGTGAAATCAAGAAAGAAGAACATACATTCCATTTCAATGGTTAAATCCTATATTCATTTGACTGATTTCTGAATTCATTTATCTTCTGCATATACAATTCTTTTGCTTGATATTAGAGTCTCAACCCTGCAATTCTCAAGTTCTTAGGACACTGCAGACTTCCCTCTGTGCATGAAGTCCTTAGCATGACAGAAACTTATGCTGTCATTTACCTATTGTCATGTCATGGGAAGGGAAGATTAAGGGGAAGTACAGAGTTAAATTCCATAATTAATGTGAGAGATGCTATTATGGACTTAAGAGACACAGTCTCACATGAACTGGTAAAACATAAAACATCATGATTCCTTACTTCAGCAAGGCAAGTCTCTTCTGTTTTTATCTATGCATTAGATAATACATAATTAATCCATGTAATTAATGTATCATGACACAAGAGGATGCAATGAACTAGTATGGCTATCTTTCCAAAAATTACAGTGATTTGTTAGAAAAAGAGGGAGTTTGTTGCTTGTTTTGTTATGGGAAGCAAATTTATTTCTTTTGCTCAATTGAGCAAAAAAGTTTCTTCACAAAAGATTTTTTTTAAAAGCTCCACAATTGCTGGTTTCTTTTTCTTTATGGGTTTTCTGTGCTTCCTGATGGAAATAAGGAATTCTTCATAAAGGGGTTAATGAAATACGAGTATATTTGCAGCTTCTAGTTTTAAGAGCTGAGTTGGGAGAGGCATTGCATGATAAAAACCATGTCTTTTCAACCTTTGAAAAATGTTTTGCATTTATGGATAACTGTCTATCCTAAATAAGTAATGCAAACTCTAGGTTTTAGAAAGAAGGACATTTATCCAGGTGAAAAAGATGACTTTTAATACTGAATTAAGTACAGAACAGATTTCCCTGCAAATTAAGGTTTTAGTTTAATAACTAATCTTGCTCAAGGTAATGTATGGGAAGCTCTCTTCTAATGTTAGTCCCACTACAATGATCTGATGGCTAGACTAGACGACTAGACTAGACTAGACTAGACTAGACTAGACTAGACTAGACTAGACTAGACTAGACTAGACTAGAATAGAATAGAATAGAATAGAATAGAATAGAATAGAATAGAATCTGGAAGGATCTTGGAGGTCAGCTAGTCCAGCCCCCTGCTCAAGCAGGAGAACCGATACCAACTCAGACAAGTGACTGTCCAGTCTCTTTTTAAAAACCTCCAGTGATGGAGCACCCACGATTTTTAAAGGCAAGCTCTTCCACTGGTTAATTGTCCTTACAGTTAGGAAGTTTCTCCTTAATTCCAAGTTGTTTCTTTCAGTTTCCAGCCATTATTCCTTATCCTGCCCTCTGATGCTTTGGAGAATAATTTGACTCCCTCTTCTTTGTGGCAGCCTTAAATACTGAAATACTGCTACCATGTCACCCCTAATTCTTCTTTGTTTAAGACTAGCCAGACCCAAAACCTGCAGCCATTTCATCATATGGTTTAGTCTCCAGGCCTTTGATCAGCTTAGTTCTTCTTCTCTGAACTTTTTCCCAAAGTCTCAGCATCTTTTTTGTACTATGGTGAGGTATTCCAGACATTGTCTTACTAGGGTTTTCTAAAGTGGCACTAATACTTCACGTGATCTTGATTCTATGCCTCTATTTATACAACCTGGGATTGTATTAGCTTTTTTGTATTAGCTATTGCTGCACATTGCTGGCTCATATTCAAATGATCGTCCTTAGTATAGAGCTTGGTATAGAGAGATGGCCATGGGGAAACTTTTCAAACACAATTTAAGCCTGGCAAATGGTGTAAAAAAGAAGTTCAAACCAGCCATACTCCTAATTCACTACAATATATGAGAGCGGAAATAGAAAATTCAGATTTTCGAGATTGTTATTATAGCCTACATCTGTAAAATATAGTAGCAGTCAGATTTGCTGACCCCATTTCCTTACAGTTGTAGGGCTCAGCAAGTTAGGCTCAGAAAGAGGGATAGTCACAAAGTCACCAAGTGAACTTGATTGTCAAGTTTCTTAATGATTGCACTGGTTGTTCAGAACCTTAACAAGTGCATTATACTACAGCAGAGGTCTCCAACCTTGGCAACTTTAAGACTTGTGGTCTTCAACTCCCAGAGTTCCTCAGCCAGCTGGCTGAAGAATTCTGGGAGTTGAAGCCCACAAGTCTTAAAGTTGCCAAGGTTGGAGACCTCTGTACTAGAGTGATTTATTTATTAGTTAAATTTGTATGCCACCTGTCTATCAGGCGACTACCAATTAAAGGCCATTGTTCCACATCCTTCCTTATGTAACACATTTTCTGTGATACCGAACAAAAGAGGGGAAGTAGGCAGAAAGAAAATATAAAAGGATTATAAATGAAAGAAGTTTTCAACCCAGAATTTATCCCTTCCTTTGTATGTGAATCAGGCAGAGCAATGGCACAATATACAGAGCACAGAATCTCAAGAGGCCTAAAATTGACTCGAAGTAGAAAGCCATTGCAGAGAAAACGAAGGACGAGACTATGAGAGTTACACTGGAAGGATGAAAAATGGTTGTGATTAGCTTGAATGTACAAAGCTGCCTCTAAATAAATTGCCCCTGGTTAGTAGAGTTTCTGTTGTGTAGCCATATAAGAAATGTTGTAGCTTCCATGTAATATTTCTTCCAATTTCTTAAAAGCCTAGAATACATCAGATGCTCTTACCAGCAGGCATAATATTTCTGAAAGAAATATAGACATGACACTACCTTTAGCACTGAGTGCCATTTAGCCAAGTTTAAGGAAAGCCTGCAAAGATTTTCCAAATCCTTAGTAATCCTAATGCTAACATTAATCTGCCCTAGCAACAATCTCTTTCAAAGCTAGCTATAGGAAATGACATATTTATGTACCATATCTGAGTGCTGTTTAATTCCATTTCTCCAAGGTTATCCTGTTTTGTTTTTAAGTTGGGTTTTATAACACCAAGTAATTAAAAATATTTTCCTCCAGCTGGATGCTGTTTGACTGAATTGAACTACAGTGCCCAGTATAGTTGATGGCTATGGATTATGTGGGTTAGTATAGGAATGTGAGAATGAAATGAAGTATTTTTATTTTGGTTCTTTCTTGAGGGACACCATTGATTTTAGCAATGTGTTCCTACTTGCCTGCCAGCTATTCAATTGCTGTGTAAAAGGCCATTTTATATTGGACTGATTCCATTCTGATCAAGTTTATAACAAAATCAAAAGCTTTATCTGTGTCGCATACAGATTCATCAAATGTCTGTACCTTTTCCTAGCTCAGAGACTTATTTAGCATTTTCCTTTAGATATACTCTCCTTGATGTCAGCCATATAGATAGAATTTTGTTCAGTAGGGAAGCCACTCACTGTTTCATAATGAAAACAATAATGAAGGCAAGACACTCCACAAGTTGGAAAAACAAGCCAAGAATCCAATAAAATGTAGGGGAAGCACATCTTAGGAAAAAGAGAAGGAAGAATATTAAACTAAAACCATTACTCAGATCTTGGCCTTACAGTCATTTGGGAAGTTTATACAATCCCCTTTCCTCTTATTTCCTTAGACAATACCGCTGTATATGGTACATCATAAGCACAAATGTAAAAGAGTTGAAAGAATGGAATTACGAAGTATATTTTAATTTTGTAGTGTGAATGTTATTCTAGACTTAGCTTACATGCCTTGTGTATTGGGTTATATACAGAAGTTTTAAGGTTGTAATGTAAGCGATCACATATCAGGTAGCCTTCCAGTTTTGTGCTTCTGATGAGGGAATGTTGCAAAGCACTTGGACCAGATGCCTGCTAAGTGTGACACAAAAAGAGAGAGCAAACATTCAGGGTGGTAATGGAAATTTAGAAAAAGGGAAGTCAAGTCTCTTTCCCTTTGTCTAGGCACATGATGTATACGTATTGCCAAACTGATTTCTGAATCTTAAAGTTGTTTATAATACATAGAATTCATCATACCTAGGTTAACAAACATCTTCTGGAAGCCTGCGTTCCACATGTTTACTCCAGATATAACTGAACTAGTCTAGCATCTATAAAACAAAAGCTACATTCACAAGTTCTCTTTGGCAGGCATGTCAAACATGCTGCATGCGGCCCATTGCAAGTGTACCTGCGGCCTGCACAGACGATGTTTTACAGAAAAATGGGCATTGCAGTATTTTGCACAATAGTGAATGGAAGTTTTTTTCTTTTGTGAAACTAACTGTACTTCATTACTTTACATTTTTGAATGCGACAAAACCATTGCATATTTCTATTTTGAAGTAAGAAAAATATTTGCTAATAATTTTTATTAAATGACTTCAATTACATGTATAATGTTACATGAAGAGAGTGCGGCCCTCATCTTAACTCAAATGTGACAATGTGGCCCTGGGGGACTCCTGCTCTTTGGAACCTGCTATTGCCTAATTTAGATAAAAGCTGTACCTGGCATCCTAGTGGATATTACAACTCTTAGCTGTGATAGTTCACTTTGATGTATTTGACCCAGGCAGTTTTGGGAATGTAGTCTGCATATTATTATGGGTCTGGAATGGCTTAGATTCTATGTGTAGGATACCAGACATAGTAGCTACATTCATCCATGTAATTAGTTCAGTGATTGTGGGAGTGTCATCATAAAATAAAACATATGCTTAAAAGATTGTCTTTTGTATGTATACACAGGAGGAGGATTACCTATGATTTATATAAACCCTGGACGAGTATGCAAAACACTTCAATGTACTTACAGCTGGGGCTGTGGCAACAGTCTGATCCCTTGATCCTCAGCAAGCTCCCACATCCACATGATTTCATTTTCTTTTTAAACAAAAGATAATTTAAATTTAAACATAATCCAATGTTAGTTTACTTGTAGCAATGCAAAAATGCCAGATTTTAGCAGGATCTTTATCTGCAAAAATCCTTTACGGGTCAGATAGGCACAATAATTGTTCTTAGATAGTAAAAATGATGTGCATTTGCAACCCAGTACTTTGTCTGGAAAAGTGCCACTTGTCAATTAAAAAAAAAGACAAATTTGTAACAAATGATAGACTATTAGAATGTTTATAGACTACGGCTGGGAGTCACTCGGCTTGTTTGACTTTCAGATGAGTCACCCACTGAAGTGGAGGAGCAGAGCTTAAGAGGTCCTAACCTTGGAGCTCAGAAGTTAGTCATCTGTAGATGGGGCTTAGAAAGATTACAATCTGTGTGACATGAGCCTGCAATTCTGACACAGTCGGATAACTAGCTGCCTGTTGTAGAAACCCAGCAACAAACTAAGTTGGCAGTTTTAGAGACCAAGAAAGAAAAGATCTTAGCATGTTCACCCACAACAAAATCAAGCAAGTAGAATGAAGACCTTGAATGAAATTCTTCAAAAGAAAAAGGGATGATTCAGTAAAACAGACACACCTGAGGCAGGACTATATTAAAAAAAAAGAGCTTGAGAGTCACACTTTCGTTGGCACAAATATTTCTCATATGGAACCTGATTTCCTGTGCCATTTCTCTTTCCCTTTCTGATCTTTATTGCCCACGCATCTTCAATTTGTCTGCCTGGAATTTCAGTTCTGAAATAATTTTGCTTATTTTGTGTGTATGTGCTCTTGCATTCTGGCACTGGTCCAGGGAGTTTTATAGCTGCCATAAATATGACATCCTGAACTTATCATTGCTGGCAAAGAGTGTTGGTCATGTCCAATGATGGGAATTGGACAGCCAATTTGTGAGGTCCATCATGACAGACTTTCATTTGTGTCCACTATTTCAAAAATATTGCTTCAGAGTAGCCTATCCTGCTTCTTGTCATTTACAATGTGCTGCAATTTTGCCCCAGTTGTTTTCCAGAAGTCATGATGACAAATGACTGTGGGATTTGAGCCTCATTTGGAAGGCATTTTATGAGTGACTTTCTTCTAGCAATGACCTTAGTAGCTCCAAAATGCACCTGTTACCTTCTAACACTGGGAAGCTTACCTTATGATATGCCTACACTAGCCACAATGTTTTTGTTGGTTTGCCTGATAGCTACATTTAATGCAAACATCAACAAAAGCTTTGTGAGGAGAATAGAGAAGCTTCTTTTAAAGACCACCTTTCTTTTTTTCTTTTTTTGAGAAATAGAAAGAGAAACCTGCCCCACTCTATATCAAGGGAAGCTGCGTGGAGAGGGTTTCCTCCTTCAAATTCCTAGGAGTGCACCTCAGCCAGGACCTCACCTGGAAAAGTAAGACATCACAATTGATCACGAAGGCCCAACAAAGACTCCATTTCCTGAGAGTCTTACAAAAAAACCAGGTGGCACAGCGGCTGATGACTTCCTTCTACCAGTCAACAATAGAAAGCATCCTCACATACTGTGTCAC
>JAEANM010026548.1:0-10712 GCA_017656035.1 Myanophis thanlyinensis
TATAGATCTATTTCAAGCTTATTTGCTCTCATCAGCCGGTCATACCCTTATGGGATTTGAACCTGGGTCGCCTGCATGGTAGGCAGTTGGATTAACCTCTGGGCCCCAGGCCTACAATACAGGCAACCCAGGTTCAAATCCCATAAGGGTATGACCAGCTGATGAGAGCTAAAAAGCTCTAAATATCACTAAACATATATAATGAAACTGAATAGTAATTAGATTTGTTTTTTAATCTAAACTGTGAGGCCAGTTTGTGTCCAGTTAATAATTCCAGAAATGTATCACAGCTAGGGCCCCCATGCATTGATGGCCTTAATAGTGTTTTCACTAGCATTTTTCTCACTCTTTGGATGTATTCTTTATTAATCATGTTTTTATCTTGTTCATGTTTGATGTTATGCAAGTGGAAAGGTCCACATTTTTTTAGGCTTAATCCTGATAGCATCTGATGATTTCACCTTTCGGCGTTTCAATGCTATTACTGTTTGTGCTTTTACTCCAATTTATTGCTACTGTAGCATTTTTGTCTCAGCTAAATTCCATTGCTATATCTGTGCTAGACATTCTTATAGTGTTGGTCAATAACTGGATTTTCATTTCTCATTTTCCATTAAACTTAAGATCATCCATATAAAGCAAATTTTGAGATTTTGGTAACATTTTTTTACTATTTTGTAGCCAAGATTTGTTTTCTTCAAAATCATGGAGAGTTGAATTGTAGCAATGATAAATAATGAGGGTGAAAATGAATCACCCTGGAACATGCCTCTTCTAATGTTGAACAAGCCCATGTTTTTTTCATTTCTAATCATTAATTCTGTTCTTCAGTGCGCTATTATTTGTTCTAGAAACATTCTAATGTTTTGATATCACTTCTCTCCAAACAGTTGATGATTCAGCTATAATAATCTGATAATCAATCCAGATCATACGTAATATTTTTTCAGTATTTGCAGTTTTCCAGATCATTTTATCAATTAGAAGTTGATTTTTTGTACCTCTGCTTTTCCTTTTATTCCCTTTCTATTCTTTATTTACACCCCAACTTTATTATTTTTTACCAATAACTCAAGACAGCAAACATATCCAATATATCTTCATCCTCCTATTTTCCCCACAACCTGCCTATGAGTTTGGTTGGGCTGAGAGGGAGTGACTGGCCCAAGGTAAAGATGGCGCCGGTGAGGAAGGCAGCTGTCACGACTGTTCTGACCCTTTTTTATTTGTTTTAGTTTTTTTTCTAACCAAATTTAATCATAATTTAAGTAACTTTCAAACAACCTTAAGCAACACCTAAGCAACCGCTAAGCAACCATTAAGTAATCTAAACTGGCCGAGGTGTGGCCTGGGAGGAGAACGAAGGACAGAGCTAGAGCTAGAGAAAATGATGCAGGGATGACAGTCTCGGGAGACTGGGGCAGGCTGGACGGTGGAGGTAGAGTCCTTGAGACAGAGGCCTTGAGAAGCCACCAAGATGCTGAGCCGGAGGCTTCAGGAGACCGCTGAGGCGTCCCAAGCTGGCAGCAGGAGTGAGAAGGTTCACCGGAGCAGCAGTGCCAGGAGCAGCTGAGGAGGAGATCTGTAGCAATGCCGAGGCGAAGGCAGTAGCCTCAAAAAACAGCCAAGAACTGAGAGGGCCGAGACCTACCATGGAGACCTGGGACAGCGGCACCGGATGGACACTGGTCATAACAGCAGACATTGTGTTTCGTCTCTGTTCCTTCTCCTTCTCTCTCTACTTGTGTTCACTTCCCTCTAACTGATCCCTATCCCTATCCTTATCCCTATCCTTCCTAAGACTATTCCCCTTGCTTTCCTTGATTTTGCAGTTGCATAAGCATCTCACTGCGTGCCATATATGTGTCATGTATGTGACAAATAAAACTTGAACTTGAACTTGTCAGCTAGTTAGCATTCATGGCCAAGGTGGGACTTAAACTCGTGGTCTCTTGCTTTCTAGCCTGATGTCTTAATCACTAAATCAAACTGACTTTTATTGGAAATATGTTATTTTCTTCTAAATAATCTTGGATGTTGTCCACTGTTATACTTGTAATTTAAACATTGTAAGACAGCATGTTATTAACCTGTAACTTCCTGGCATTGTCTCTTTTTGGGTCTTTTTGTTGGGTCTTTTTGAATCTGGTAAATTTTGCCAGTTAATAACCAGATGCTGATCATCACACGATAGATTATTAAGTGATTAAATCACCTAAGATAAAATCAAATATATTATTGGAAAGTTCTTATAAGAGCTACAGCCACTGCTGGAATATTTTTTAAGGAAACCAAAATTGAAGCACCTAATTAAGTAATTTCAGGCAATTATCTATATTTCAGATTTAGATCTGACTTCTGTAATCTGTCATGTACGGCACTATCAAAATTTTCCAGATGGATATAGTTTAGTGTTTATAATTGGCTTATATATATATTTCTTTTCAGGAAGATTCAAAGTGATTAGAGTTTTAGTTAATGTGTGATTATGGAACTTTAGGATAGTGTTCTTTGAAGTCTTCCCACTATTTGTGATTTGCAGTTGAATTTTTCTCTGAATGCCTGTGCCATTTATTTGGTGTGTGGATTTGAATTAAAGATATTTCACATTTGGTATACTTAGTTTGGAATTAAGTTCATAAAGAGATTCCCAGTGAAGCCATTCAATTTTGTAGGCACCTGCTCAACATGAACCTATTTTTGGCACTTTTAACGGGTCTTGTGCTTGGTTTTGTGCTGCAATTACATCTTAGTTCATATCAAGAGGCATAATAATATTTTAAATATGTAGCCTTTTTTTCATTGACTGCAATTTCATTATTAATAAAATTCTTCAAATCAAACTACTTGAGTGTCATCCAATTATATATGTGGATTGTGTATGTTCTAAAAATTATATATGAATTTAATTTAATTTAATAACATTTCTATACCGCCCCCTCTCCCGAAGGACTTGGGGTGGTGCACAGCCATTTAAAACACAAAATATAACAATTAATTAAAATACAGTTAAAAATAAATTAAATTAAAGTGGCCAATTAAAACCAAATTGGAAATATTGAAAATAACAATTTAAAATTACCAGCCAATAAAACCAATTAAAAACCAATTTAAACCAATTTAAAACCCCAAACGATAGTACTAGGCTAGACCGGCTTGCTGAAACAAAAAGGTTTTTAGTGCACGCCAGGAGGTCTGTAGGTCCGTGATGGTCTGGATCTCCGGGGGCAGTTAGTTCCAGAGGGAGGGTGCCATCACAGAGTAGGCTCTAACCCTTGTGGCTGCCAGACGATATCGTCCTGGCAATGGAACCTCAAGGAGGCCCGCCCTGTGGGAACGCACGGGTCGACGGGAGGCTGACAGTGGCAACAGGCAGTCCTGTAAGTACCCGCGTCCCAAGCCATGGAGCGCTTTAAAGGTGAGAACCAACACCTTGAATCGCACCCAGAAGGCCACAGGAAGCCAGTGCAGCTCGCGGAGGAGGGGTGTAATGTGGGAGCTCTGAGGAGCCCCCAAAATCACACAGCCGCATTCTGCACTAACTGCAGCCTCCGGATGCTCTTCAAGGGGAGCCCCATGTAGAGAGCATTGCTGTAGTCTAGGCGAGAGATAACAAGAACGGAGGTGACTGTGCAAAGATCCAGAAAGGGTCGCAACTGGGAGATCCTTCGGATCTGATAAAAAGCCCCCCTGGAGTCAGCTGCAATCTGATCTTTTAACAGCTGTACATCCAGGAGGACACCCAGGTTGCGAGCCCCCTCTGTGGGGGCCAAGATCTTTCCTCCCATGGCCAGCAATGGAACAAGCTGGGTAAATCTGGGTGCAGGAAACCACAGCCACTTGGTTTTGGCCGTGATGAGCTGGAGCCTGTTTAGACCCATCCAACTCTGCATGGCATCCAGGCACCAGTTCATCACTTCGATGGCTTCGTTGGGGTGGCCTGGGGTTGAAATGTACAGCTGAGTGTCATCAGCGTACTTATGGAAATCCACCCTGAAGCTGCGGATCTCACCCAGCGGCTTTACATAAATGTTGAACAGTAGGGGCGAGAGCCCCGACCCCTGAGGCACTCCACATATTAAGGGCCTCGAGGCCGACCTCTGCCCCCCTGCCAACACAAATTATGAACGATCGGAGAGGAAGGAGGAGAACCACCGTAATATGGTGCCTCTTACTCCTAACCCCCCCAATCGCTGCAACAAGATACTGTGGTCGACAGTATCGAAAGCCGCTGAAAGATCCAGTAAGACCAGGACAGAGAAACAACCCCTGTCCCATGCCTTCCAGAGATCATCCACCAACGCGACCAGAGTGGTCTCTGTGCTATACCTGGGCCTGAAGCCTGATTGGAGAGGATCCAGATATATAGCTTCATCCAAGTGCTGGGGAAGCTGGCGTGCCACCACTGTCTCAACAACCTTCACCAAAAAACAAAGGTTGGAGACAGGCCGATAATTCGACAGCAATGTTGGATCCAGGGATGGCTTCTTAAGGAGAGGTCTCACCACTGCCTCTTTCAAGGCGGCCGTTAAGAACCCCTCTTTCAAGGAGGCATTAATAATCTCCTGGAACCAACCTCGCGTCACCTCCTGGGTGGCCAGCACCAACCAGGAGGGGCATGGGTCTAACAGACATGTGGCATTAAGGCTACCCAGCAACCTGTCCACTTCCTCCGGGTCACAAGGTCAAACTCAGTCCAGATGGACTTGCCAAGAACCGCCGCCTCACCCAGAGGTGCCCAGTCGGAGTCCAGCCCATCCCGAATCTGAGCGATTTTATCCTGCAGAAAACAAGAAAAATCCTCAGCTTGTCCTTGCAAGGAGTCCTCCCGCACTGCAACCTCTAGAAGGGAGCGGGTCACCCTAAAAAGGGCGGCCAGGTGATTTCTGCAGATGTAATAAGGCGGAAAAGTGAGAACGCTTTGTCATCTTTATTGCCACTAAATACATCCTAATATAGGATCATAGAAGTGATCAGTCAGATTCGGAGTGGCTGGCCTTCCAACCACTCTCTAGGCATCTTTTCCGGCGCTTCATCTCCCTTAGCTCCCCGGAAAACCTGGGGGCCAATTGGGATCAACGCCGGGTTAGAGGCTACAAGGGCACGACCCGGTCGAGAGCCTCGGACGCCACCCTCTCCCAGGTGACCACCAGGTCCCCAACAGGGTTGTGTGTGTGTGCCTCAGAAAATGGCCCAAGCTCCAGGAACCTTTCAGGGTCCATTAGGCGCCTGGAGCGGAACCATTTAATCGGCTCCGCCTCCCTGCGATGAGGGGGTGCGGAATGGAAGTTGAGTCTAAGGAGCAAATGATCTGACCATGACAGAGGCTCTATAGAAACGTTCCCTAAACCTAGATCATTCTGCCACTGATCAGAGATAAAAACCAGATCCAAGATGTGGCCTCCTGTATGAGTGGGGTCCTGAATTAATTGGGTCAGGCCCATGGCTGTCATGGAAGCCATGAACTCCTGAGCAACCCCCGAGGCCGTGCCGGCAGAGGGGAGGTTGAAGTCCCCCATGACCATGAGTCTGGGGGTCTCCACCGCCAAGCCAGCTATGGCCTCGAGCTCAGGCAGGGCTGACGTCACATGGCAGGGTGCCAGATATGTGAGTAGCAGGCCCACCTGAATCCCAGAGCCCCACTTCACACAGAGGGATTCACATCTGGTCATCTGAGAAACAGTGACCTCCCTAGGACATAGATCTTCCTTAATAACCACCACCACCACCCCACCCCTTCCCTGAGCCCTCGGCCGATGAAAAACACGAAACTCGGGTGGGCATAACTCAACCAGAGGGACACCCCCCCTCTGGGCCCACCCAGGTCTTGGTAATGCTTGCCAGGTCCGCTCCCCCCTCCTGAATCAGTTCATGAATGAGGGGGGCTTTGTTTCTTACGGACCTAGCATTGCACAACATCAGCCGGAGGCCCAGGGGCTGAGGACATAGACCACTCGGGGAATGGGAAGTAATTTGGAGGTCGGAGCATGCCACCATACGTAGCCAATGGAGGCGTACTCCCCGAACCTGATATGTCCTCCTATACCCGCCATAGTTGCCCCTCCCACCGATCGTGCTAATAGATTGCACCTCTCCCCTGCAACAACCCTCTTTCCTTGAACCAAACCCCCGGCTCCCAGGACCTCCCCAGTGTGCCCAACCCTTGGTCTGGCCATGACCTCAGGCAGGGGATTCCCCCATCCCCATCTAAACGGTCCCCTCCCTAACCCCAATAAGAATCTAATAAAAAATATCAGATTCATCCCTTATATGGAATATGAAGGTGTGATTGCTCATAGGAGCCACTTCCATGAATGAAAAACACTGCTAAAGAAAGTGAGATGAGAAAGAAGCTATAGTTACAGAGGTCAATTGCAGCAGAAAAATAAAATAATGGTCAATCCTGGATTTCCCGCTCTTAGGCTGCCATTCAGGTCAGGAGGAGAACCCCACCTGAGCTGCTGCCATGCTGCTTCCCGCTTTGCCACATGGTGTGAGAGAACAAAAAGCCTGACCATCTCACACAACTAACCATCTTGTTGGAGCTCTACCGGGATTGCTGGGACTGCGCCGGAGCCACTGGAGCATCGGTGGCTCACTCATCTGAGAGGCAGAGATATGGAACAATCAGCTGTGTGACATGGCTTCTGGCAAAGGTGGAAGAACGACAGCAGCTACACCTCATCAATCACACAGCTAAAAGGAGAATCAGCTGAATGGGGCAACAGCCAGCGCAGGCACCAGGAGTGCACACAGGGGTGGTGATTCCAATTAGGATGGTGGGGTGGGGGCGCATGTGCATAATGGAGGCATGGCATATGCAGAGAGCACTTAAATGGTGATGATAGCACTTGGTGTTTAGCACTAACTAAACTTCACTATGAATGGAAGCTTGTACTGGGACTCATTGCAGAGGAAATAAGAAATCCATGGTTTATTCCCAGCTGCGTTTCCTGATTCTTTCTGCAAGTGCTAGAACATTGACAATAATGTTGGAAGAGACATGGTGATGATCAGGATGGTTTGTTCAAAGATTTTTCTAAAAAGAACAATAAATTTCAAAGTGATGTAAAATACAAAGAAGTGCCAGTATGAAATCTTTAAATGTAATAGCAAAGCTAAAAGGAAAAAAGGAAAAAAATATTTTACTAAGAAATGTTGATTTGTTTGAAATGACAGGGAAGATACTGAGGAGATTATAGTGATTAAAATGAGAAGTGACCATAGGAGGAGAGAAAGAACATTGAGTTCACAGTAACAAAATATATTGTATATGTTATACAAGAAATCTATCATTATACTTGTAGACTCATGAGAGAAATGGAGATACATCTGATTTAATATACATGTTTAAGAATTCATTTAAAGTTTATTCAAAGTACATAAACTTTGGAATCAAATCAATTATTTTGAATTGAAAATATTATTGTGAAAACCTTCATCATATTGGCTTTTTTCCCTATAAATTGACAATGGGTCTGATTACAATTTATAAAATTCTCAGAGGGAAAACCTGAAAATTATAGAATAAAACATGAAATAGATGTTATAAAATTTGGCTAAGGTATAGCATATAGTAAAATTTAATTAGAATAATCAAACCAAATGAAAACTCTACTAACAGTTTCTGAAAAGTGAAAAAGGCTTAAGAAAAGAAACATTATTTCTCAATATATTGTATATACTATACTAATATACTAATTTATTTGTGTGATTTTTCTGATGCTGATTTAAAATGTAGTCAGTTTTTTAGATTATGAAAATCCTTTTTTAGGTAATCCGATTTAGGGCATGTAAGATTTTAATGTTTGTTTTCAGATGATGTCGCAGTGCTATCGGACACAAGGAGTGGAGCTTCATGATCTTGTACAAAATACCTTCTTTGGAGAGCTCCCAAAGGGGCTAAAGTCACCCTGTAAGGGTCACTCTTCATGGAGAGGTGCCCTGTAGGTTGTAGAGGGCAGTGGCTCTCCTGCTTGATCAAGGGTCAATTCCCTCCCATCCAATAATGAAGAAGAGAGGCTGCCGTGAAGCTCGGGCAGCCAAAGAAACAAAGAATGTACTGGAGCAGTGTGGATGAACAATAATTGGAACTGGGTGAGGTGATTTTTTTTAACTAGTATCAGGGTTCCACACAACATCAGCAACGCAATCAGAATTCCAAAGAGACAAAGTCCAAAGAATAAGATTTTATTGAAGACATTGTTCTGGTACGTCCTGGAGAAATCTCGAATCTGAAATTCCCGGGCTTTCTCCACCCAAGTAAAACTGAAAGTTCCACCCCACTAATTATCACATGCTAATTTCTTGCCAACTGCTTGAAAAGAATTGTAATGTTTCCCCTGAGACGTCCCACCACAGGTGTCAACTGCCCAGAGAAACTTTCCAATAACTAAACCTAAAAGAATGCAAACAAAATAACAATTCCGAGTTGTCTTCACCAACCCCCACTTCGCCAACTCAGTGACCTTGCAAAAGAAAGAAAAGATGTATCAAAGCTAAAAGGCCCCAAATAATACTCTAAACAATGGCCAATATTCTTCAGCAGAAAAACTCCAGTCCAAAATTGTCCTTTTAGACTTGACAGGATTCCCCTCTTCAACAAAAGACATTTTCCTGCAACACAAGAAAAGTCAATCAGCAATTTTCCTCCCCCCTAGAAATCAACCACCCTCCCCCTCCCAGGAGGGCCCTTGGGTTTGTGAAGGAACTCATCATGAAACTTCTTCATGAGCCTATCTGTACTAATATTGTGGCTTTTCACCCAGGAAGCTTCAGATAGGGGATATCCCTTCCATTGGACTAAATACATCGAAACTCCTCGCAAAACCAGTTGGAGTCTAAAATTTTGTTCACTTCGTAATGTCTTTGCCCTTGAGCCACCACAGGACCAGGGGGTACAGGAGCTCGGGGTCTGGTTTGAAATTCCACTCGACATTTGAGCAAGCTACTGTGGAACACTGGGTGCACTTTGCCTAGTAACCAAGGGAGGCTAAGTTGTACAGTGACCAAGTTTATTATCTTCATGATTGGAAACAGGCCCAAGAATTTCAGGCCTAATTTCTTGCTGTGTATCTTCAACTTTAGATACTTTGTTGACAAATACACTTTTTCTCCAACTCTGAAAGGAGCTGGATCTGATCGGTGTTTGTCCACTTGCTTTTTATATGCCTTCGCTGATTTCTTCAATGTCGCTTTGGTTTTTTCCCACCCTTCTCTCACGAAGTCCATCCACTCCTGCAAGGACATAGATGAGGGAGGTTCTTGTGGCAACTCTGGCATCAGGACAAAATCCACTCCGGTGGTCACTTGGAACGGCATCAAGCCAGTGCTACTGTGAACGGCATTGTTGTAAGTAACTTCGGCAAATGACAGCAAGTCTGATCAGTTGCTCTGATGGTAATCCACATAACAGTATTGTTCCACCATGGTGTTTGCATGTTCTGTGGCCCCATTTGTAGCCAGATGAAACCTGGAATTAAGTCCTTGAGCTGATCCCATCGACTTCAGGAACTGCCTCCAGAATTTTGCTGTGAATTGTACTCGGTTGGAGATTACACGCTTTGGGGCTCCATGGAGGTGATAAATGTGCTGAATGAACATCTTTGCGAGCTTGTTCACCGATGGAAGCCCAGAACATGCCATGAAATGTGCTTGCTTCGAAAACAGGTCAATGATGGTCCAAATGACTGTTTTCCCATTGCTGGCGGGAAGATCTATGATGATGTCCATGCCGATTTCCTCCCATGGCCATGAAGATTCGGCCATGGTCTGCAGGAGGCCAGGTGGCTTACCAGGTCTTCCCTTCATGGCGGCACAGGTCACACCACTTTTTACATAGTCCTCCACCTCGGGTTTGAGGCGCGCCCACCAAAACTGCTTGCATATTAAGGGGAGGGTTTTCAAGAACCCAAAATGCCCTGTTGATTTAGCATTGTGGCAGTGCTCCAAAACTTTGTTATGCAAACTAGTTGGGACATAAATTTTGGACCCTTTCCATGCTAGTCCATTGCAGATCGTAAGGGAGTCCTTGTCCAGGAACCATGGATCTGTGGTTAAAGCTGCAATAAGGTCACCTGTCAGTGGGTGCAGGTCACCTGGAGTGGGTGTTTGAGCTCAGGAAGTCACTTGAGCTGCTGGCTGTGAAGGGGGCAATACTGGTTCAATAATTTCTTCTTTCTGACTGTTGAACTGTGGCTTTTGCGACAGTACGTCAGCTAGAATATTTCGTCCACCCGGGATGTGTTTCAGCTCAAAATCAAAACATTTGAAGTAATGAGAACAAAAGGCAGCCATTTACCCAATTACACATTCGTGACTGTCTGTTAGTCACCCCTCCTTCCACTTTCCCACGCTGTAAAAAACTTCAAAATTCAAGTGATACAGGTTGATCTACCGATTCCAAAGTTAGTCTACTGGGTCATTAGCCTTTCCGATGCAGATTGTAAAAAAAATTTATACTAATTTTTTAGTACTAACCCCACTCGTTGTGGAGGAGCAAATAAAATGGGGATTTTAAATAAATGGATGCTCCGAAATGGCCTGGTGGATGTTTGGAGAGAAGTGAAAGGAACTGAAAGAGTGTATACATTTTACTCTAAAATATATAATACATATTCAAGAATTGATTATATCTTGATTTCTAAAGATTTGTTGAATAATGTGGATAAAATTGATGTGGGAATTTTTAAGGATTCTGATCATGCAGAAGT